>JAGVVM010001677.1:0-20386 GCA_019149425.1 Psidium friedrichsthalianum
CAGATTTTTAGCCCAATAACTACCTAGCATTTCTGTCATTTAGCAAACTAATAACCCATCTAATTATCCTCACTTACTCTACAACATATCAGGCAAGTTTACTCACCAAAATAAGCTTGAGAGTCCACAAATTGAGGCAGCAAACTGGCTGCAAAACAGAACCCAACACAGAATGAAAACCGGTGAAACAGGAAAAAAAGAGAGCAGACTTTGAATCAGTGCTGCGATTTCTGTAAGAGTTTTTTCGAAGATCCGTTTGAAGATTATCGAAGCTTGAGGTCTTACGAGTACACAGGCGAAAACGGAGCGCGATTCGGAGTCCGGACGACTTCGAAAGAGCCGATTTCCTCCGGGCGCGCGTTTGAACCCGCGAGAACCGAGAGAGATGAAAATGGGGGAGCTGGCCAAATGAGGGAGAAAGAGATGGTAAGTCACGTTACTTTTGCTTCAAACAGGAGAGAGAGAGGCAAGAGTAGCTGGCCAAAGCTTGTCTTGCAAGCTAAGGGCAAGCTTGCTCTACAAGCTTGGATGGAAAGTCAATCAACAAACCAATCAATGCAAGCCAAGTGTCAAGGTGAGTCATGGCTGCCAAAGAAGTCAAATGGGCAGCCAAGAAGTCAAATGGGAAGCCAATTAGAAGAGGATAAGTGGCGGTGTAGGTGGATTTAATTGGTTTTATTTATTGGCGAAGAAACGGGACCCGGCGATTCGGCCGGCAGAGCGAATTTTTGGAAATTGCAAGTTTACAGTCAAAACGAAGCAGACGACTAGACGATCCCAAATCTAATGTCTAATCTCTCTAAAAACTCACTGTTTAATTTCTAAGGAACTGAGAGCGAACCGAGGGCAAAATAGTCATTTTCACTTATCGCCTCCTTTGTGGCGCTCCAAGTTAATTCCAACGCTCTGAAGTCTAATACGATGTCCAAATCATTCATTGCAAAGCCCTAAGACCTTCGACTGCCCTAAATCAGAAATCCGTTTCGTGGCCACATTCATTGACTCGTGACTTTAGCAAATGCTCAGGCCAATGGGCGGCGGATAGGAGATACGCGTATCGACCGTCAGGTCCACGTACTTTAAATCCTAAATCGCCCTTCCCTTTTGGTTAGCCATCCCGAGGTGATCAATCTCGACTGAAATTCGACTAAAGTGCGAGCAATGAAATATATCCATTCTATTTAGATATCTGAAAAAGGATCGAAAATCCAGGGCGTTACATGCTTGCCCCTCATGTAACTAGAACCTCCCAAGTCAATGACCCAGGTGCTAGGAGATACAGTAGAGAAAAGAGCCATGTTACCTGTTCGCGTAAGAATTGTAGTAGATGAGGAATTGGTAAATTCTAGTTGCTGGATACACCTGAGAAGTTGTGTAACTAGATCATCTCGAGCTGCAGACTCAAGAAGAACTACCCCTAGTTGGGATAGATGAATTCGTGTGACCAGAAGACACATTTCCAAAACTCCCTTCAACCATGTCAACATTTGTAATAACTAATCGTTGAGCCCACTTAGGCTTGCCATGCTTGGTCCAACAAGTATAAAAAAAAATATGACTAGATTTGCCACAATATGTATATTGACTGTTGTTTGGATCAAAATCTTGTCCACTACATCCACCACCATGGCCACGGCTTCCCCATGAACAACGGCCTCTATAAGAAAATCCACCTCAACCATGACTTTTCTAGCCACAAGTGCTTAATTGTCTTTAGATGATGCAGAAGATGGAGGGATAATGCGCTGACTCTGACAAAAGCTTCATTCATAGAAGGAACTTTCTCTCCAGTAAGAAGCTAGCTCTTCACTAGCTACAAGTTAGCATTCAACCCAGATAAAAACTTGGCCACTTAAAATTTAGCTCATTGTGTCTTTAGTCTCTCAAGATTAGTAGTGATGAGTTGATAAAGATTGAGTTTTCCCCACATGCCTTTCAAAGTGCTGTGATACTCTCCAAGAAAGTTATCCCCCTATTTAAAATTGAAGATCTTCTCATATAATTTATAAACTCTAGACATGTTTTTGTCTTGTGAGTACCTTTCCATAAGATCATCCCACACTCCCTTGGCAGTTGTGTGGAACATCACATTAGCAGTAATAGATGGTTTAACAATCCGAACATTAACACCGCATGTAGAAGACTTATTGGTACTCATGGTGATAATCTTGACAGATCAAGAAGATTGAAACTTGAGTGCAAGAAGCAAAATAGCCCTTTGCTCAGTATAATCAATACCAACAGCCATGTATTTTTGATGAAAATGATACAATACTAGTCGACCATAACCAATAAAATATTTAGATCCTTGAATCCGCTGATTAGTAAGTGCCGTAATCCATAGCCACAAATAGATCCATAGCTGCCAAGGGAACTTGATGGACTTGATTTCTCCTAGTTTTATATAAATCGAGACTAGGAGAGAAAATAGATAGAAATAGCAGCCCATAACATCATCCCACACTCCCTTGGTGGTTGTGTGGAACATCATATTAGCAGCTATAGAGGGTTTAATTATGTGAACATTAACACTGTCTGTGGAAGACTTACTGGTACTCATGGTGATAATCTCGAAATAAATATATATCTACCACAGATCAAGAAGATTGAAACTTGAGCACAAGAAATAAAGAAACCCTTCACTTAGTGTAATCAATGCCGACAATCATGCATTTTTTTTTTATGAAAATCATGCAATACCAGTCGACCATAATCAATGGAATATTTTGATCTTTGAATTTGCCGACTAGTAAGTGTTATAATCCATAGACACAAATAGATCCATAGCCGCAAAGAGAACCTGATGGATTTGATTTCTTCCGGTCTTATATAAATTGAGACTAGGAGAGAAAATAGATAGAAATAGCAGCTTTAGGTGGCTGTGCATCAGAGAAGGAAAAGGGGTATTAGGGGACTCTCAACCTAGTAATACGATCAAGGAATTGGGTAGTCAGATCTACTCTGATATCATGTCACAAAGCTAATTAGAGAACCTGTGGTAAATAGGCAAGAGAGAAGAAGGAAAAGAGGAGAAAATGAGAGAAGAGGAAGAGAGAAAGAAACAAAAGTAAAGCCAAAAGAACGGTGCTCAATTTCTATGTGTTCTATACCCTACACCAATCGGAATATATTATATAACTTGTATAATGACTATAATGCCCCCCTCCCAAGTAGAAAGAATAAGACCTAGAAAACACTCAAGTAAACGTAACACTTGTAATCGACTTTGAACAGCACCGGGACACAAATGGGTCAGCCAAACCAAACTGGGACTTCAGATAGGTCACCTAAGGAGAAAGAAGAAAAGAGATGAGACGGATGCTACAACAATAAAGGCAGTGAGCAGTTGCGAAACAGAAGAAAACAAGTAGAACATTAAAAGCAAGTTGCAATATCTCATGATTGGAATCACGAGTGCCTGGGACCCGTCCAAAGTAATGGATGCTTCTGATAAATCTCAATTGTGCTCCATTTCTTTCCCATAATTTAAGGCTCAAAAAGCAGATCCAAATGTTACAACTATTGCTGTCAAAATGAGGGTGAGGGTTGCTGGGGCTTGTTCCAACAGATACGTTAACCGCGTAGTTACCTCTAGGACTATCGTTGTTTGCTTAATCAAATGCTAAATTTTGCCGAAGATAATGATTAAGTTATTTCTGACCCCATGTCTAATATTCTTCAATATACTCATTTTAAACAACCTTTTGCATTTCTTACTCCTTTGTCTACCACCAATAAGCCGTCCACTTTCACTGTGGCAATGCGATATTAGGAATGGTGAGACGCCATGTAGGCTAAGATTAAAGCTCTTTCTTAGAATCATATATGGTCCTTCATACAACTTCCACCTGGCAAGGAGGCCATATGCTCCAAGTGGGTCTATAAAATTAAACGAAAATCTGATGGCATTATTGAATGATATAAGGCTCGTCTAGTCGCCAAAGGCTATACCCAGGTTGAAGGGAAAGACTATTATGATACCTTTGCATCTCCTTCCAAATTGGTTACATTTTGTGTACTCTTGGCCATAGCCATAGCTAATGGATGGCTTGTTGAACAAATGGATGCTAACAATGCATTCTTAAATGGCGACTGGGATGAGAAAGTCTATATGAAACCTCCATTTGATTTTTGGCGTAAGGAGGAGAATCTTGTGTGCCGACTTCAAAAATCTCTAGATGGCTTGAAACAAGCATCCCATCAATGTTATTCCAAGTCTTCTACTCTTTATGTGACTTAGGTTTCACACATTCTCAAGCGGATCACTCTCTCTTCGTCTTACACAATGACGGTGACTCTATTTTATGGTATTATATGTCGATGATCTAGTCATTACTGGTACTACTACTTCTTTGATTGATTTAGTGAAGATTAAGCTACACAATCAGTTCCACATTAAGGATCTCAAGCCTCTAAGATATTTTTTGGGCATTGAGGGGGTACGATTCCATTCTAGCCTTTATTTATGCTAGCGAAAATATATCTTGGATATTCTAGAAGATGTGGTTTTAGTGGAGCTCGGCCAGCTGATACTCCTATGAAACATAATATAAAATTGAACATTAATATAGACACTCTATTGGGGGATCCGTCTCTTTATTGACGTTTGATTGGTCAGTTCATTTATTTGACTGTTACTAGGCTACACATTGCTTATAGTGTTAACATCCTGATTCAATTTATGCATCACTACGCTAACCACATTTGGATGCAACATACCGTCTCCTCTTGTATCTAACGGCTACTATAGGCCAAGGGCTCTTCTACCTAGCTAAAAATGAACTCCAACTCACAGCTTATTGTGACTCAGCTTGGGCTAGTTGCTCTAAGACTCGTTATAAAACTGGGTATTGCATATTATTTGGTGATATCTGCATTTCTTTGAAAAACCAAGAAATAAAGCAAAGTCTCATGCTCTTCTATTGAAACAGAATATCGTTTAATGAGAGTAACTACATGCGAAATTACTTGGTTGTCATACCTCTTTCAAGATATTAGCATGCCTCTCTAAGCCCCAGTTTCTTTATATTGTGATAACTAGGCTGCCGTCCACATAGCTACCAACCTAGTTTTTCACGAGTGTACGAAACACATTGAAATGGACTGCAATCTCATTTGTGAAAAAAATACAAGCCAGCCTCATTGCTCCATTCAAGATTGGTACATAGTCACAACTAGTCGACATATTTACAAACACCACTAGCGGAGATCAGTACGCATGTCTACTTTTCAAGTTGGGCATTCGTAACCTATGTGTGCCACTTGACGGGGAGTCTTAGCATGATCATATGCCACCATGCATCCTTATCCCATTAGTTGTTTTATTCAATCTTTCGGTTATACTTATCATAACTGTAGGAGTAGATTTAGTTAATATAATTATGAATGGTGGATAAATATGTACATTTAGAATACTAAATAGATTGAAATGGTTCACATTGGGATCTTCCATTCTATGTCATTTCTCAGACTCCAAAGCTATACACATATCTCTCTCTCTGTTTTTTTTTTGTAGAAATTGTAGTGTTAACTATATTAGAATATTTACTTGAGTTTGCATGTCTCTTAGGATTATACATAAATCTAATTTGATAGTCCATATCGTTGATTGATCTTATCACCTTAAATAGTTATCCAATAAAGCCTATAAATAAGACTATATACTAAATATACACAAATTTTAGATTCCACTCTACTGCATCTTATTCTTAACTTGATATTAGATCATCTTTTTCCTAAAGCACCCCTAGTGCACCAGGTGCACCCACGCACCCCATAGCAAAATAAATCCATGTTGCTGCTCATCAGTGTTCACCCTAGCACCACATTGTTCATGTTATGACGTTGGCGAAGCACCGCCAATTCGATCTTTTCTTTTTTCATGGAAGTATTTTTCGATGCTTCATCTTCACACAGTAACTTTAGCTCAGCAAAGCCTGCCTTATTTCGTTTCCTGTAGCCATGACAACTGTATTGTGAAATTTGTTCAATTACTATTCCAATAGCAAAGTTGAAGTACGCATATCGTTGGGCTTCGACTCTTGACTTTTTACTTCTCATTTCGAGAAGCCGATATCACCACCAAATTCACTGCTGTGAGACAAGCAACATACTGAAATCTCGTGTCAACACAAGCTCGAAGCCATCACGTGTGCCACCACGTGTTGCCCCGTCTCGGATCCATTGAGCTAATTTTCTAGCTCATCTCACGACAGTCGAAGATTTTGTGACATTGTTTGTGTTATATTTCAAATTCAAGTTGATTTGTTTCAACTCACCTTGCATTTAAGAGGATGTTAACTGTACTAAGATATTACTTTATGCTACATGTCCGTCAGGATTACGCATATATCCCTTTTTATAGTGCATATCCTTGATTGATCTTATTACCATAAATAGTAATCCAATAAAGCATATAAATAAGCTCATGTGCTATTTATCAATATATCGAAATATATGCAAATTTCAAATTTCTCCGTTCTGCATCATTATTCTTAATTGGTAGGCTAAGCTTTGCAAGTGGGAACTCACAGTTTTTTCGATAACCTCGTAAGCTCTACTCAAGTTAACAATATTGCTTCCCATGACATGAGGATCACAAGTAGAACCTTCTACGTAATCTACATCTACAACTCCAATTTAGGCATGAAAGGTTATACTTCGAAGGTTCAAAGGACTTCTTTAATTGCTAAAACTACCGAGTGTAATACCCCGATTTTTGGAATAGGATAACTAATCTGGATGAGTTGTTATGGTTTATTAGCAATAGTTTATATTTGTGAAATTAGATTGTGATTATTCTTTCTGCTTTTACAGAAAAATCAGTGGAGAATTGCTAGATAAGCATTTTAAGTTTTTGGAAGTAAGCGGTTCCTACTTTTATGGTTAGATATGCTATCTTCTCTTACGTGCATGTAGGACGGTTTTATCCAAAAAGACTAACGAGATTTTCTTTTTATTAAGTTGACAGCCAAAAAAATGACTAACTCTTGGTTGATATTGACGCGTTGCAAGCTCACTAGATAAGAAGAAAGTTCAGTCGAAGTAAAAGTTATTAATGAATGAAATAATTGGTAAGCTCATCCATAGTGAAAGAAATCTATAATTCACCTACAGAGTCATCAACAACATACAATACAAAGATTACCGACAAGAGCCTTCACTGGTTGACAACTTGAAGGAATTTGATCGATAAAGTTATCAACAGCATTGGCTAAGTGTGGAGGCAGCGTCATTAATGAACATAGAGGTTTGCCAAGACATCAATCAGAGAAAATGGATGAACTCGAGCACATTTTTCTTCATTATTACGAGAATAAACATGTCTAAGAATCTCAAAAAGCATATCTTGTTCACATTTTAATTTTTTGCCCAAATATTTTTCTTGCATTTCACAAAAAAAAAAGGATCAAATTCATCGATAACGATGGAATTTGACCCCTAGACAAAAACATCATTTTACAGATCTTGCATTCTCATTCTTTACTGCATTCTTATGCGTTTATAAGTTAGGAACAATCTCGTTTTTTTTTTTTTGGTCAGAAGGAACAATCTCGTTTAGAAACAGCATGTCCTCATTCAAGTATGAACATATGTGAGATCATGAATTCTTCTTTACCAGGCCTAATATGCGATTAGGCTTTTGAATTTTAGGCCCTAAACTTATTTGAACTTTCAACATTAAGCCCAAACAATCAATGTGCTGTTCTGAATTCGGCCCCTCTAAGGAATTCGGCCAGTCTCTCTCTTCCCTTGGCTTAACCGAAGTTCACATGTACAATCTCCGCGTCGTTCTAAATTAGGAAACAAAATAACATAAGACAAGGAAAGAGCAGAGATGTTCAGCAAGTACAAGATAAAAAAAAATGTGAATTTTGCCAAAATAGGAAAGAAAAGGGAAAGGAATTCAGCTGAAAACTGGAAGAGGAAAATTTTAAAAGGATTTCTTCTTTGTTCTTGAAGTCTCAAAATGGGCCATATAGGCATATATTATTCGCGGCCAAATACAACAGGATTCTCGGCTAATACAAAAATATATTTGAGCTGAAAACAAGAATCATGGCTAAAAATTTTCTAGAGAAAAAATTGAGAGAGGACTTTGGCTCAATGTGTAATATGGTCTTTGAACATTCAACCAAACCAGCCAATATTCTTGGTATTTGCAAGGTGAAAATCTGAACTCTTACTTGCAATCCTTTGATTAATTCAATTGCATGAGCCTACCCATTAATTGTAGATTTGATTCAATGTCTATCTCCCATGGGTGCTTGCAATCCCAAACCATGAACACGACTTGATTTGTCTTTGTGCATATTCTAATTCCAGTTAGAATTCTCCACGTTTGCAATCCCAAACCGAGAACATGAAATGAGACGACTCACTTTAAACTCAAGAGCTATACATTATCATCATCATCTTCATCTTGCATTGTGGTTTATCTGACACTGAATTTGATAAAATTTCTTGTTGTAGCCGAGCAAAGGAAATTTGGGATACGCTCGAAATTTCCTCTGAAGAGACTGCTAAAGTGAAAAAAACCAACATGAACATTTTGCTTGGTTATTATGAGACTTCTTCAAATATTTAAAATAATTATTATCAAATTATGTGAATCGTGGTATGTAAAATTCTTTCTATAACTGAGATGCTGAATTTAAAAAATCAGCCTTAATTTTAGAAAACTTCAGTCTTTTTTTTTGTGTGTGCAGATATTTCTGAATAAAATCTGCACACACACACACACACACACACACAAAATAACAATTATTTTTTGCATTCATTACCAGGATATGCGCAATCACGAAATATAGTCTTTTTCATGAAATATGAGCTTTTAACCATTTAGTTTTTCTTTATAGGCACTCCTGTGATAAATTACTTTCATGGTCAAAATAAATCTATGTATAAAAAATGCCTATAATATTTGAAATATTACTAGATTTAGGACTTTATTCACACAAGATGTATAGCAGATGGAATTAAAACAATAGGTTAAAATGTAAACAGTCCCTCAAAAGGTTAAAATGCCAATTCTTACCTAACAAATTCCAAAGAGCAAGTATCCATTTTTTACATTAAAATTCATATTAAAACAATAGTTAATCAAAGGATACATGGTTTTTAAAGAGTTATGGGGATATGTTCACTAGACGTCTTAAAACTCATCACGAAAGTGCAATTGAGTCTTAAACTTACAAAAAGTGCAATCAAATCCTAAAATTTGGAAAATTGGTAAAATAAAGTCCTTATGTTAACATCGTCAATTTGACTAACGAAAAATATTGACGTGACATTTTTAAATTAAATTTTGTTATCTACGTGGCATTTTTGTTATTTTTCATTTAGGTTTTGATATAAATTATATTAAAAAATAAGAAGCAAATATAAAATTTATTTTTTTAAAAAAAACCTATATAAAAAAAAAGAAAGGTAGGGCTCGTCAGTAGGGGGCTACTACCCATCACAGGAGGGTTGGTGACCTTTGCTAGGCCTAGGCAAGATGCCCAAATTTAGGTGACACCGAGGGCCGGGCATGGCAATGGTTGTCGGGCCCTCTGATGATGGGCGACGATAGTACCCCATGTTTTGCCATTTTTACTTTTTTTTTCAATTTTTTATAAGTAAAATGTTAACTTTTCTTTTTTAGCTCTTAAATATATTTTAAAAAATTTCTGAATAAACAATAATAATTAATAGGATGTAGGAGAGAGAAATTAATTTAAAAATGTCACGTCAGTATTTTTTGTTAATCAAATTGATGGTGTTAACGGAAGGACTTGATTTTATTAATTTGACAAATTTTATGCTTCGATTGCACTTTTTCAAAGTTTTATGACTCAATTACATTTTCGTGACAAATTTTAGGATTTCTAGTAAACATATCTCAAAGTTATATAAGTAATTTTGTTTCTTTTAAGTCTATTTCTTCTCCATGGATTTGAAAGAAAAGTTTGGGATACTTTGGTGTTTTCTACAAAGATAAATGTCTTTTATTCGAATGGAAGATAGCTTGGACGTTAGTCAAAATATTATATGACTTCTCCTTTTTCCATTTTTAGCTTTTTTTTTTTCCAAGATAAGGAAGTGGACTTTATATCCGCTTGGCTTTGGAGTTTTCTTCCTTTCAGTTTTGCGTTTGTTTATTGTATTTCGTAAACAAAACAAGTGACAAAATTACAAGAAGTGTCCTAACACTCTAATTTCAGCTATGATAATTGACAGCTTGCGAAAAAGATAGTTATTACACCCATAGATTCTTGGTATCAATACTACTAGATGTCTTCATCTTGCCAAAATTTTTTGCTTTCCGTCCAATGGAAAAACTTTCGGCTCTCTCGGTGTTTTCCACAAGCAATGAACCTCCGGAAATGATGGGATGAAAGATTGCTTTTCATGATTAGAATTTGACCGACCTTGTGAGGGTGACATGAGATGTAGTGATCTTTCATGTGCGTGATTCTTAGGTGTGTTTATGATAAAAATGATTAAAGGAGAAAAGAAAGAAAGAAAGAAGGAGACGATGTGAAGCATCAAACCCTAAAAAGGGCAAAGTAGTGATGAACCTTTATCTGTTCCATCGATCAACTCATCCTTTCTTATCAGAATCATTTACAACAGTTACACCCATAAGCCCAAGATTGTGTGTGCGTCTTGGTTTTTCCTCCGTATAAATAATGACTCTTACCCATCAATCACAATGAGGAAAAAAACCCCATTTGATTTGAAATGAGACTGTTTTATTTCCTCCACTTGAAGTGACTTCATTTTGGAATGGCACGGAAAAGGAATTCATTTTGATGTGGATAGATTTGACAGAACCTAAGGTCACTATTTCCCCATGTATTCCTAAAGTTGGTGGGAAACCATTACGGAGGTGGGAATTAAAAAAATACAAAAAGGCCAGCGGCAAAAAAGGTGAGATGACCATATTGTTCTTAAATAGACAAGTTCATACGTCTTGAGCTTCTCTCATGGTCACAGTCTTGACCAGGTCTAACCGACCTTGTCCTGCGCAAAATCACTGACCTAATAACGGCTGGCCGCCAATGGGCTCTGGCGAGGCCACAATGCTCGGGAGCGAGGCCAGTCAAGTCGTGAGCTTCGGGATCAGGACTGACCACCAATTACTTAATATGCAAACTCTGATTATTTGATATCACTGTTGATATGCAAATTATGTGCGAGGATCTGTTGACACTTGATTTTCGGCCAATTTTATTTTCAAAAATTTTTAGAAAATCCATAAAAATTCATAAAATTGAAAAAATCAACTTTGGGGACCTCGGTTTGGCCTAGGGAACCAATTTTGAGCAAAAAATAATTTTCCTCATTTTTTGTATTTTTCTGCATTTTATTTTCAAAAATTCATAAAAAATCAATAAAAAGTGAGAAAAATGAAAAATCAACTTTGGGGACCTCAGCCTAGCCTAGGGAACCAATTTTGAGCAAAAAATAATTTTCTTTATTTTTTGTATTTTTAATATTTTCAGAAATTAGGAAAATAGTAAAAAATTAATAAAAATAGCATTTGAAGTCAGAAAATTACCAAAAAATAGTCAATATTTTTAATTTAATTTTCTATTCATTTTTGATGAATAAATTTAGAAAAATAAAGTCTGGAATCTAGGGTTTCTTTGTTAATTTCATTTTTTAGAATATTTAAATAATTCTAGAAATTCCATTTTAGCCTTTTAATTTTCCATTTTTACATTTTTAGAGTCGTGTCATCCTCCTCTATTTTGAAAAATTAAAATCCAGTCCAAAAGCCCTTAGAATTGTCCAATTTCGCTAAAAGGACCAAAATGCAATTTCTGATTTTTCAAATTAGTCCTTAAAATCACTAAAAATGAAATTAAAAATTTTCTAGGGACTAAATTGAAAAAAGGGCGAAGTCACCCCCTAGATTTTGACCTTCTGAATTCGATGGTGCCAACAATTTTTGCAAAGAAGGACCCTAAGACTTTGGATTTTGCAAAATGGGTCCTCGGGTCAAATTGAAAAATTGGGATTTTATGCCAATTCTTAAGGAAATTGGTATGAAAATCCACTTTTTCAATAGATTCGATGCCTGGGAATCCAATTTCGCGGTTTAATTTGCTTAATTTTGACCTTTTGAGGGGTATTTTGCGCGAATTTAATCAACCGGGTAGATCGGGTCGGGTCGAATCTGACCCAACGACCCGGTCAACCCACCTGAAGTCAACGGACCAAAATCTGGTCCTTCCTCGCGCGAAACAAGCTCCAGCGACTGTGGGAGATCCTAACCGAGAAGATTTTGACAAGATTCCGAGAGATTTTGGAAGTTTGGGACGGAGATTTGAACGGAATCGGAGGGAGACGATCTCGGGGAGGTTACACCGCTCAAATGGGGGTTTAAAAGGAGACGGGAAGCTCGAGTTTGAGGGACTTTTGGACCCAAAAAAAATCGACTGTGATTGGAAAATTGGAGCCACCAAGAGCAAATCGAGACTTGAAAATACTTCAGGGAGGTCGCTGTAGTCGAGAGGGAGGGATCGGAGTCATTTCCAGAGCTTGTCGGCGTCAAAAAGGTGAGTTCAAACCTCGAGCTTCCTCTCTGTGCTCGCATGGCATCGGGAGATTTTGGCCATTATCAATCAAATTTCTTGAGGCATTTTCATCCTCACCCTTCCTTGATTCCGTCCGTGTCTCTATTTTGCATTGATGTCGCATGAAAACCCCGAATCGAGACCTTAACCCTAGCTCACCCTGTTGCGAGCTGGTCAGAGTAATCTGGCGATCTAGAGTTCAACCGGAACCCCAGGTAAGTCTCCCGAACTCCCTCTAGTGCTTGCCCGCGAGTTAATTGAATGGTTATGGTCTGTGCTGCTTGATTGAATCAGCCATAGCTGAGACTGTGTTAGCTTCGATTAAACCCTTTTAGCCGGTAGATTTCGTCGTAATTTTACTATGTTGGTTTGAAGTCGATAAGAAATCGATTAGGGTTGGAAGCAGGTTGATCGGAGTTAATTGCACCGTCGGATCGTCACCGGCGAGTCACAGCCGTTCGTCAATGAATGGTCGAACGAAGAAGACGAAGTCCTGTCAGCTCTCGCTGACTCGGTCAAATCCCACGTGGGATTGGCCATTCTAAGTCTCCTCTGTCGGATATTCGCCTTGATCGGACGGCTGGAGATGAACCACGTGTCACGATCTGGAGTTTCCGAGTATTATGAAATTTCAGCTAATTTTTATTTACCTTAATCGAACGGTTGGGATTGGTCCAGAAAATAGATCATGACCGTAGATTTCAGTAATTGGAATAGATGGCCCAGATCTGGTCTAAGCTAGATCCGACGGTGAGGTTTAGTCTGCCAATCCAAGAGTCGTAGTGAAGACACGTGGAGGAGTATAGACCGTAGGATCAAGGCAACAGGAAAATAGGAAAATAGAATAAAAACCTAAAAATTTTGAAAATTCAAAAAAAATATACTTAAAACTACGTCGTTTTTGTAGGACTTAGGAAAGTGGGCTTTGGGCTGGTTTGGCTAGTGGGCCGGGTCCATTTGACCCGGTCCGTATAACCTATTAATAATAATAAAAATTTCAAAAAAATCAAAAGAATAATAAAAAAATCTAAAAAGATAGATAATAAAATAATAATAATAATAATAAGAATTAGTACGGCGTCGTTTAGGGTTGATTTAGGTTTGGGCCCGCGGGCCGAGTCCTCGGATGGGTCAGGACAACCAGACCCGATCCGAAAAATGAGAAAATAATAAAAATAAACAATAAAAAATATAATAAATAAATAATAAATAAAAAATAAATAATCGAATAAAAATACAAAATAGAATATAAAAATACAAAAAAATATAAAAAATTCTAAAAATCTTATAAAAATTTAGAAATTCGGGAATTATAAGAAAATAAATAAAAAATAATAAAAAAATCACAAAAAATCATAGAAATTTTACAAAAATTTAAAAATTGTTAAAAAATATATGAAAATTTTAGAAAGAATAGGAAAAATATTAGAAAATAAAATATAATAATAATAAAATTCCAAAAAATATATAGAAAATATCTAAAAATAGGAAAAATCCCTAAATATCACAAAACATTTCAAAAAATTCTAGAAAAATAGTAAAAAATCAGAAAACATAGAAGATGTCCAAAAATAGGGAAAATTAAAAAAAAAATCACAAACATTTTAAAAAAAATGTCCAAAGATGGAAAAATCCTCAGAAAATCATAAAAACATCAAAAAAATCAGGAAAATTCAAAAAAAAAAAAATACCCAAAAATTCTCAAAAATTCTGAAAACTAGGGAAAAATTATACTCAACCCATTTTCACATTTTGACCTCCCGGGCCCTTAGGAAATTACCATTTTGCCCCTTTGGTCAATCTGGCCCAAACTATTCCAAATCATCCTTGAACCCAATTGACACGCTTTCTAGGCTTTCTTAAGGTCCCCCTAGGCCCGCCTTGACTTAACTTGATGTGTGTTCTCTGCATATTGATTCCCCGGATTGCGCATTTACTTTTATAGTTGTGATTGATAGGATAGATACTCCCATCTGTATGAATACCTTAGATTCTTAAAGCCTACCTTATCCTATCTTGCCTGCATGAATTTTTTAGATTAAGAAATCACTCAACTTAGGTATCGAAAGGGCGTTGATAGCAATATTGACGTAACTAAGTCCCCGTATCTAGATCTCTGGTTTTCATAGGATTGAACGATCCCTCCAAATCGTTCGGTAGGGTTTCCAGTCATATCCTCCAATAAATGACTGGTGGCGACTCCGATGGCATGCACACCATTCACATGTCACCTGACCACACTAAGGTCGACCTTGATTTAAATTTCCCTGACGCGATTTGGTATGGGCATGGGAGGGCCCGCGCTGAGCCTAGACATCAGATGGGCCTAGCAATCCATTAACCCCCACGGGATCCGGAAAATCTCGGGAGGGTCGCGACAGGATCTTAGGGGTTATATCAGCTAAGGCAAACCCAATCCGAGTTTCTATCTGGTTGGGTTAACTATTTAATTTTTGTGGTGAACAATTTCAATGAACATGCTATAGTCAGAAATGCGCAATATGCTAGTTTGTTAATAATTTAAAATCCTTTACAATCACTTATGTGAAAGCACACTGTTAAATATTATCATTAAAATTCTTTTTCAATTATGTCTAGTCATATGCTTGCTTCTTTTGCGGCAGCCCGAGCATATACATCCTGAGTGGAATTAACGCGAAGAGAAGCAAATACGTTCGGAGGATATTCAGGACGATAGAAGCCTGGACATGTTGATAGTATGTTCCGATTAGTATTTCTGTCATTTTAAGATAACTGATGTCTTTTGTTCTTCAACAACGTTGTGGAATATTGTATGTCTACTTGATGCAGTAAAATTTATGACAATCAAATATGTAATTTCCCATGAAATTGCCATGAGGTGATGAAAACTTTTGTTACCTCAGAAAGGCGGAAGGCTACGAGATTCTGTCCTCTCTGGCCATCACGAAAGCAGGTATCATTACTTGTCGCTACCTAATGCGACGAAGTTGATCATAGAAAATTCATGAATACGGGTTACGCCTTTGGTGACCGTAGATAACAAAATCATGAACTTCGACGCCTTTGCCTAAGGCGACAAAATATTATCGTTGCGGTAGGTTAACGCGACAAAAGAAAAAACAAGGACACGGGCGACCAAATATTTAGGTTGCCTTGGGCCAATTTTTTTTGCGTTAAATTGGTTCTTATACTTTATACTGAGAGAATTTTGGTTCCTAAACTTGATCTCTGGTCATGATTTTTACACTACAAGAAATGGGGACAAAGATTGATGAGGACTATTTTTTCATCACCAAAGATTTCACGCAAATACACGTAATTAAACTTTTTGATTCGACGGGCTCCAGAGGACGATACTTTGATGAAGATACTTTATAAGGGATAAGTATGATGAAAAAACTCTCATAAAATATTTTGATAATTTCCAAACTATCCTTCGATATTTATTTTACCTTTTGGTGTGTAGATGTTTTATCTATGGCTCAGACTCACATGACATTTGAAGCGTTTTTATGAAAACATCGGCTAGGGACCACAAAAGATCTAGTCATTGGTAATCTCTTGTCGGAGCTTGAAAGATCGGGTCTATAGAGTTATTAAAACAAGCTCATATTTCTAAAAGAAAGGCTAAAGTAGCAGTTACTTGACGGGCAACACGAAAGGACATCTCTGATGCTTATTGGGAACTGTTTCTAGTTCATGTTAGAGTTTGGTAAAAGCTATCGGCGTGGAACATAAGTTATGCACATGTTTTTGGAAAATCTAGCCTGCCTTGAAAAATCAAATGCATGGGCAGCTCTATTTTGAAGACAAGACGTCCAATCACCTCCAACGGCTCTTTTGCTTCTCTAAGATGCTCCAATGGTAATGTTGTTTTTGCCTATGAAAGATGAAGATCTTGAAGGCCAAGGAGAGTAACGCACTATCTGCAATCCAAGAATTAGTCTAGCTATTTGTTCTTATTGAAAAGCCTATGTTGTTGAAAGATCTTGGGATCGATTGTGGGCTTGTAAATTGTGCAAAATTAGGAGTAGATCTTTGAGTAGTGAGCCTATGTCAAGATAGTATGATCTATCATGAAAAGATCAGCTCACTTATTGTTTATAACTTGTGAGACGGTTTTACTAATGCATTCCTATCTGTGTTGTGACTGTTAATTGTGTAGAGTGGACGTAGGCTTGGTATATAAGCCAAGTCACTACATATTTGTGTGCTGTTTTTCACTCAATCTTTTCTTTGACTTGCACTCATTTAAATATCATTGATAAATATTTGCTCACCTAATCCTTTTCATATCACCTTTGGTTTCTGTATATACTAAAAAAATTTCGGAAGACCTGTTTCACCCCATCTAGGTGCATTGTTAACCCCAACAAAGTGTTTTAATAGTCTTAAAATTTTCAAAAAGAGTAATCAACTTCTAAAACTTGTCAAATTATTTTAATTAAGTCTTTTCCTTAATTTCTTCTAGCTAGGCTAATGAAAAATGTTCACATGTCTTATTGTATTACTATTTTAAGACACTTGAAGATAATGCGGCAACCACTAAGGGACACATTAGAAAAATATTAAAATAAAAAATACAAACTTAATTAGATTAAAAAATAAAAAACTAAAAGTTAAAAAATAAACTCAAGCCCAAAAAAAAAAAAATAATCACATGAATGGCTTGTCAAGCCCTCACTAGGGAAGGGCTAGTAGAGGTCAGATGGGCCTTCCTAAAGCCCAATGACCCTCACCAACCACTGGTGAGGCTTAGCTGCCCCTCGGTGAGGGCCCGTTGGCCTCGATTTGGGGTTGGCCTCAACCTTTGCCCCAGATCTAAACGAGGGTTGCCAGCCCTCGGCTAGGGTTGGCGATCCTATGTGATGGTTAGAATTTTGTAAGTTTAATTTTTTTGGCAAGAAAGGTAATTATGTATATATAGTTGCACTGTGAACGTAAGGTGACGATTGACATTTGGACTATGAATGAAATGTTAGCCTTTTGAATTTGGCTATTGATCGTAACATCTAATATTTGAATTGAGTTGTGATTTTTTACGTTGACCGTATGATTGAAATGATGACCTCATGGTTGCTTTGGTTGATTTTGGTTTCGGAAAATTGCGTGCTAGAGGACCCACGAAAGTCCCATGACCGAACATCATTAGCCCCCCCACTATATAATCAACCCTCTCACTCACCACTCTCATTTCTCTCTCTCTCTCCCTCTTGTTCACGACCCCTCCCCTCCACCTCGTTTGAGTCCACTTGAGGGCTTCTCCTCCACGCGATGCCTCCTTGGGCTATCCAAACCTTAGCGAGGGACATGACAGTGATGGCTTTCCCCTCGATGACACCTTAACTTCGTCCTCATCTAGTTCCCTCACCCCAACTCGAGCTCTCTCTCTCCTCAAGTGCTTGGCCGCACACAACACAAAGAGGAAGAAGGCGCACCCAAGCTTCGTTCGTTCCTGGATCGACTCCGTTTCTACTTCGTTTCATCTCTAAGGCAAGTGAATTCTTTAACTCTTTAGTTTAATTGATATTCGTTGCTGAATTGAGAGAGACACACGGCTTTTAATTCGTGGATATTTAGAAATGGAATTCATCTTGCATGACCTAGAAAACAAAGTGATTTGCATGATCCATGCTTGTGTTCAAGGTTATATAGTGTGGTAAGCTATTTGCATGGATGGATGATGATGATTTCATTGAATTGAGCTTGAATTTGGTATCACCTAGCTAGTTATTCGGCCAGATGGCCTAGGGTATGTGTGGTTTGGGCCAAGAGGTCTATGGGCTTGTGGAGTCTCGTGGTGTGTCGATAAATATGATTTGTGTGCTTGAAAGTGGTGTATGAAGTGTAAGAGTGTTTAGGCCGAGAGGCCTAGTGCACGTATGGGTCGTGCGGTCCAATTGGGATATGTTCTTGTGCTTGGTGTCGACTATGTAGTGTAAGATGGTGTGGTGTCATGTAGTCATCTGTAGTCATAGTCGTGTGCCTAACTTGGTGGAATGAGTGCAATTATGACCTTGAGGTCTTGTGTGGTTTGTTGTCAATGTCAAGTCCATTCATTAAAGAATCTATGCACACGAATGCAAGTGGTTGAGTTAGTTTGTGATGGTGGTCATGCTTTGTGGACTCTGAGAATGTGAGATTGCATTGAAATGATAATGATTGAGATATTGTTATCCAGTGTCCTAACGTGATTGATGTATGTCCGCTTCTATCCAGACAATTCTTTGTGGGAGCTGAGTGAAATCATGAGTCCATAGCCTATATCCCATTGGAAATGGAGTCCGGATTAGGAAAAATTGAGGCCTGTGTTTCGTCAGATTGAGTTTAGGTATGTGTCCCTCATGATTCCCACGGCTGATATGCTATGTACGACGAGCTAGGGTAAAACCCAAAATTGAGGTTGTGTCCTCATTGACATTAAAAAGGCCTGTATCCCTCTTAAAGAAAAGTGATGATGAAGCGGAAATGAAAGTGCATCAGACTATTGTATGAATGTGGTGTCATTTGCATGAGTCGTGTAATGTTGTCTTGAGTTTAATGCCTGCTTAATCTTAATATCGAATCTTGTTTGATTGATCAATGAATAGCAAGTTAGCATGTGAGTTATTTGCTTAAGTGCTGAGTTTTTTAGCTCACTCTTATAGTTTGAAATGTTTTTTTTTTTTAAAGATAATTAGGCATGTTGATCCCTCCTATTGTCTCTATTTTTACATTATGGTGCATCTGTATAGTTTGAAACATAATGGGAATAGCATCATGATCCCGAGTTTCTAGGCGAGGAGTTTCAGCTTTTGATTTCAGTACTCTAGGTTGATGTGAGAGTGCCTAATAGGATGATCCCACTCCATTTTATCGTGTTATTCAGGAGGAAGCCTTTTGGCCATCTGACTAGGCCATTATCTCTAGGGACTTCTAATGATGATAATAATGATGACCATGGAATATAGTAGTAGAAGTGGTGAAGAGACTAGGGAATGACTGGTAGTACAGACAGACTTTGAGAAATAGATGATAGCGATAAGACATTTTATTAGCTGGATCTGCATGGTGGAAACGTTAAAAAGTAGGGGTGAGGTGGTGTGAGTAAAACTTGGAGTAGTGGTGGAGTTGTCTTTTGATACTTTCCGACAGGTGGTTGACTACAGACTTGAATGTATGGTATAGACTAAACTAGTGGAGTAAGTTTAATAGGTTGTTGTTGTTGTGATGTTTTGTGCTTGTATAATAGATGTGCCTTATAACCTCATAAATACGAGGGACCTTGCTGCGTGCTGCGCATATTGTGGTTTTGTTAGGGAGATTTTCTGCTACGCTTTTCATGCTTGCGTCCCTCTACTTCTTTAGTAATATCATATTAAAAAAGAAATAAAAAGTGGTGGCGAGCCATGAGTCGCTACCCCCCTAGGCACGGGTCGGCGACCCTAGCTCAGATTTGGGGCGAGACTATGCCACAGACCCTAGATCTAGGCCAAACATACCATCTTGGGCTTTTGACAAGGGTCTAGGCAAGTTACTTTTGTCGGCGCCCTTTCTAAGTAGCGTGTGCAAAAGCGACCATTTGAGCCAAGGGCTTGGCCAAGCTTTTGTGTGAGATCACTTTTTTTTTGTTCTTGATGCTTTTGGTTTTTTTTTTTGCTAACTTTTATAGTTTTTTAAATCTACCGTTAGTTTGGCATTATTTTTTAATTTTTAATTTTTTTAATATGGCCATTGTGGATGCCACATCATTGTGCCAGGGTCTTACCATGTAATAAAAATAAGGCACATCAATTATTTTATGTAGCCCTAGTTGGATGGGTTAATAGAAGGATTGATAAACCATTTAAACAAGTTTT
>JAGVVM010001678.1:0-36829 GCA_019149425.1 Psidium friedrichsthalianum
AAATCTATAGATTAGAGTTTCCAATTGATGCATAAGTCTACTTATTAATGAATAGTAAAAGTCATCACTTTTCTCATAGAGAAACTAATGATCTGTATCGCTAAGCCTCACTTTTGTCTGCTCAAATGCTTTCTGAATTATCAAGTCTCTTTTCGCTTGGCTGTATGACATAGATTCTTTTTTCGTCAATTATTGAAAAACCTTCCAGCCGTGATATAGATCTTCTATAAGTTGTCGATTAAAGACCTCGATAATAAACTAGGCTCACTTGTAGGGTCGCAGAAGCATTGCAGCAATTGATCGATGTATAACATGGTTCAGGGAGATAGAATTCGGGCATGTCCATCTGCAGAAGTATTATCAGTGGAAGACAGCAACTAGTAAATTCCTGATCTCTCATGTGGGATATGTATGTCGTAACGAAGATCAGCACATACTTAGCCTGTTTGGTGGAATTGCCTCTACTATGATACTTTGGATTACCTAGTGGTGCCGAATAACAAAGGACTAGTTAGCTTGCCAAGTAGTGAGAGTGAAGTTTCTGGTATTTTTTAGAAACTCAAAAGCAAATACGTGGCTCATATATGAGTATGCGAGCTCTATCTTCATTATGATAGAAATCACAATAATACATGCGGATTAGGTCCTATGCAATGCATCAGCAGAATGAATTAATGCTGCATTAAAGCGAATTGTCATCTTAGCATGATCATTATATTTGCAATGTATCAAAAGTTTGTGTTGTTCTTAAATTTTATTGGCTTACAAGTGCAAGTTTGTTTATATTCAGGTTTTATTATTGGCTTTTTCCATATTAGTGAGATGTTGAGCATAGCAGTGTACTTATATGACAGTTCATCCATTGGTTAGTGTGATGCGCCTACTATTGCAGTGATCTATTTGATTCACCAGATATCCATCTGTGGCATCCCTAGCGGTATTTGCAGCAATTTTTGTTCTTGCCAGGCATGTATAGTTTGGTCATCACGTCGGAGTAAGCAGCGTAATCTTCATGTAGTAGCACATGAGCATTTATTCCTTCTCTCAGTCAAGGTCTTTTCATATGTACGTATAATAGTAGCCACTTTTCGATACATGCATCTGCTAAACTGATTGTAATGATGGATCGGTTGTCTTTCCCTCTTGACTAATGATCGACCAAGTAATTTATTGTAGTAGATTGTGTTTCCTCAGCAGACTCATGGATTGCACAAGTCTAACTATGTTTCGTGTCTATTTTATGGAGATTGATAGGTATGTCTATCATGAGTATTGATCTATTCACTTCGCTATCTAGCTCATTAATGGAGATCCTTGTCAAGTTGTCACAAGGAGCTTGATTCTCCTGTAGGATGTACCTCCAAGCGCATTAAAGATCTCAAGTTGGGAAATTGTGTAGTACTGATGTCTACTGTCAGCAGGGTCCGTCGGTAGTAATTATGAGGTGTTTTTATGTTATGACTGAGTCTAGTTTATACTCCAGTCTGTATAGTTATCTGCGGTCATCTCTGTTCATCAGAAATTGCCATAGCAATGTATATTCTAGTTCCTTTAATCCTCAACATTCAATGATGTCCGATCCCAAAACTCCACAGACTAATAGATGAATATTGTCTTTTTAATCTAATAATTGTAACGATGCCAGTTCTTAAGGTCAGATGTGCACATGCAATAACATTTGATATTACTGGTACGTACAACATTAGGTTCTTTATCTTTCTATGTATAACGGCCACATAATACGCCTTTTTTCATAGACAGCAATGAGTGTCAGTAGTTGATTTCTTGTTGACTTTTAGAAGTACCATAAAACTACTAGACTCTTAGCATGTCCATCCTAGTTGTGATTTCGCTTGCAGAAGTTTATATCTCGTTTCTGTCTTGTTTCCTTTCCGATCCGTAGAGATCACGTATACTGTCATGTTGGGCAAATCAAGATAATGCATGTTGAGACTATATATGGTTCATGTCGCTTAGCCAAAAATCAATAATCAAGATAAAGTTCCATTGGCTTATGGTAAGTCAGGAGAAAAAGGCATTGAACCGAATAAACCACTGATATAGAACTGTCTAGTACATAATTCAAATTAATGGCTTTAGTATGCGCCCGAGCTATCTAGTTAAATATAGAGAACATTAAAAAGGAAAGCATTACGCATGTATTTGTCCATTTAGTTTGTAGAACCGGTGGACGGATCATTATTGGATAAGCTATGTTATAAACAAATCGGACAAAACACTCTAGCAAAAATATTACAGGGAGGGTCTTCTTTGATGAGCTAAGAGGTAGAGAAGCATATAAAATATGAGCCCCACGTTATAAACCCTACAGGATCAGTACAATCGCTCAAACTTGCGGATCTTTAATTCACTGGCACAAAAATACAGGAGGGTAGAACATAGATTCAGACTCATATAAAATTGTGACATGATAAATCTCCATAGCCGAACATAGTGAAATCACATACCTACCACATTAACCCCTTTTTTTTTCCTTTATTCAGTCTTGAGTTCCCCACCCACCCTTTCTCTCCCCTTCCCTCTCCTCCTCCCTTTCCACCCTCACCCCCCCCCACCCTCCTTTATCCCCTTCCTGCCTCACCTCCCCCCCGGTTCCTTTCCCCACGACCCTCTTTCCCTCTCCCCCTTCCTCGTAGTCTTCTCCCTCCGCTACCCCAGAATAAAGGAGAGAGGTGAATGATGGGGACCGGTAACCCTAGATCCCTTAACTGCCGTAATAGATCAATCCTCCATAGCAGTACAAGTGAAATCAAATACCTAAAAATAACAATTTACTGTGTCAGAGAGGAAAACACCTAGAAATTTGCATCATTATCAGGCAAAAGTACAATAACAGAAGGGGAAAATGTCTTTATACATGAAGAACTTACTGAGAAATAACATGGGCAATTGCTGCACCGCTGATGCCCATCTGGAGAACAAAATAAATAGAGGATCCAAGATGATGTTTGCAGCATCGCCCACCACTAAATGGAAAACCAAAAAACCTGAATTAATCTTTAAAGCCAATTTAAAAAAAAACTTTGAATTGCAATAATGACAAAAACTTTATACATTAAATTTCTGCTGATGCAATTGCAAATGCTATATCATGTGGACAATACAGTTTTTGATTTCTAAAATAAGAAACCCACTATCTATGGCCCATTTGTTGGCCCTCCAAAGTAATAGCAATTCCAAAAGGTAATGTCTAGTAGACATACCACACGAGATGTGTCTTCCTAAATATCTGAGAGACAGGAATTATCTCACGATCTTGCTGTGCCCCCCCTGAACCATTTTATCGATCAACAACTTTGGATAAAGGCTGGAAGGTTTTATCGAAAAAATCTATTCACCAAAGTGAAAAAGAAAGCAAAGCAAAGCGGAGGACTTATTTCTTTGAGAAAAGTGAGCTTTACATCATTGTCTTCATTTGACTCTATCTATAGATATGCAAGTTGGCATCATGGAGGGAATGCCATGAGCGATGAATTTCCTCATGCTTCAACACATTGTAAATGGTGCTTATAACAAAGCTCTTGCTTCTTTGGGGTACTTGGTGAAAAACAAAACCTTGGACGTCTGAATGCATACATTGAAGCAATCAGACCCCGTTAAATGTATCTATTCAAATTCCCTTTTTGCCAAAATGGGTAACTAAACACAAAATGACATGATATAGGAGACATCCAAGCTCCTCTATAAAAGGCAGAATGCAAAATTTGCATTCATTGGCTTCTTTCTTTTGGATGCACACGCATATCCATAGCAATACTTAATTAAATTCTGCGCTGCACCGAAAAGTCCACATAGATAAAGGAAGCTTGGCAGAAAGGAGGCTTCAGCTCACCTGTCGCATACAACGGAGTTTTGTATCCTTAAATCCTCGAAAGATTCCTTGCATGGCCAAAGAAAGAAGAACAGCCGGAGCACTAAGTGACCTCAATGTTAGGTACTTTTGAGCAGCATTAACATGGGTGAGTCCTGCACCAAGAGATATCCCGTAGTCTCAGTATAATGAGCCACATGTACCAGGTTGAAGGCAAACAATTTGCTCGACTAAAAGGTTAAATCCAAACCACAAGGACTGGAAGAGCATATCAGTTTTGAAAGTAGTATGACCGAATCTCATCAATACAAGGCACAATGTATTTCCTCATAATTAGAGCATAACCAAAAAACACAAAACTCACAGACTTCACACCCATGAAGTTTAAGATTGGCTTGGCAGCAAATATGAGGAACAAAGTTTGCACTATCCCAAGAACACTCCCAATGACCAATGCTGATGAAGCTGATGGGATATGTCTTCTCTTATTGTCAAGATTATCCATTTTACTGTAACTAGTACCAGTGAATGATGACTTGTTCGTAGAATCTGGCAAAAAGAAATTCATTTTTCAAAGATGTCAAAAAAAGTGGTACTGATAACAGAAAATCAAAATGACCAAAAAGGAGGAGCATTAATATCAATATGCTTTCGAGGAATTTTGAATAGGCTCAACAGAAAGGAAATTTAAATAGAGCATACCGCTCTGAGGTAACAGCCCTTCCAGTTCAACATCCCTTTCCTCGTAGCCAGGTAACCATTTGTCTCCATTTTTTTATTTTCTGTGCCTCGATATGCAATCGCTCTATGGTATCTTCTTCAGCAACGAACGAAGTTGTAATACTGACTAGAGGAAAATTGTAATCTTCGACACTTGATTAAAAACGGCAATGGCGACTCCTACAGCTGCAAGCTCAGTCGGACCTGCATGTACCCCACCCAAGATTTCGAAGAAAGAAAGTCACATCGTGAAATGGTGGAGAGATGTATTTAGTTATTGACAGTCAATGAAAGAGATAAGAGAAAAAAATCGGGTTTTGCAGGACATTAGAGAGAAAAAAATCGTATGCACAACAAGAATGCACATTCTCATACTGTTCAACCATACATACTTGAAGATTGAAGAAATGAGCACAAGTTTCGAAATTCTTGAGTACTGAAACACACAATTGCAAACTGAGAACGAGTTTAGAAAGTTTTCATCAATTTTGAATACTCCTAAGGCCGTTCCAATGATTTTGAGAACATTCAGAAAATAAATACCAATAACAGACAAAATAAAGTCTAGCATTTCATCTTTGCACGCTCTTATATACCAACAGTGTGGGTATTTACTCTCGAACAGAATTGACACGATTACAAAATAGCATGATCCATAAAGCACCATCAGAAAGGCATGATCCGCATGAATTATCCAGATTCAGTCAATAAGATTGTAGTTCCTCAACTCCATAGCATTGTTAATTGAAGTGCTATTTCACTCTTGGGAGCGAATTGGCAGTGAAAAGATGAAAGCTAGGCCATGAGATGTTACGTTAGTTAGATATGAAGTACCAAATGCATCACACAAAAGAGTCTCTTAATAATAACTAAAAAGAGGAGCCGATGACCAACCTATATGGCAATGAACGCCGTATCATGAGAGAAGCTATGGGATCCGCTGCTAAAGCCAAAGCTGCCGGAGCGCAATCTGTGCTATTTCAATGCCAAGCTCATCTTTCTTGAAAACGTTTTTGACCACCGCATTCCAAATGACAATTAGGCATAACATAGTGTATACAGGACTGAAACTATTCGTTGGATGGAAAAAATGCTCCAACGACAAGAAATGAAGGGTAAAAGAAAAAAGACCAATAAAAATGTGACAGGGGAAGCATCCGCTTCTCACACCAGATAATTCTAAATTGCCATGACAGAATACATATAAATCGTTATATTCATGCACAAAAACTTGCCCTCTTTACAGTTGCAGTAATACCTGGCTGCTAGTCCACATTACAATTCATGAAATGAAACAACAACATCAGCACTAACAATGGAAGAATAGATGCGGGGAACTGGAATTTCACTCAAGAACATCAATTCAAGATATGTAGCCACCGAAATGACTACCTCGCTTCCTTGAAGAACATGGACAGAGGCATCTCCCTAAATGTTTCTTCCTAAGACAGAAACGCCCTCGACCAAGATCAAGAGTCTCGAGAAAAATGCAGTCCCCAACACTTCACGTATCACCGAAAGTTGACCATTTTCAGCAAGCAAGAACGAGAGCGGGGTAAAAAGAAAAGACCCAACTTTCAGCCGAACAGGGACCTCCGTGGAATCAACAGAGTCGGGCTTTTGCTATTTAGAATTTCCAGAACCACAGTGGATGAGCCAGGCGATATGCAAAATTAAGAAAGATTCAACGGGAGTGCGAAGAAATTGACGAGGAGCGCTGAACCCAAACAAACTGACTCACAGAAATGAGAGCGAGCCTCCCCTAGATGACGATGGCCAGATGCCGGCGGGAGATTCTCGAAGGACGATTACAATAATCAAACGTGCGACAACGGTCACCCTTCAAGTCGCAGAAAACTGAGGGGGAAGCATCGACGAGATTACCGCGCAAATACGAAATGAATCGAGCGGCCCATCGCAGGTCCGTGGGGAACCGCGGACGTGGTTGAGCGGCCGTGGCGGGGCACTCGCGTTCGATGCTTTTGCGTCAAATCTTGCTTTCATCCTCCATAGATTGTACCTTAGTGTGCATGTCCAGTTTAGTTCCTTCTGCATGAGCAATAATCCTACCACTTCCGAAAGAAACTTTACTTTGTAATTCTTGGCTCCATTGGAGCCACCCAAAATAAATAATTTGAAAAATAGCACTTATATTGCTTCGATAAATGAAAAAAATATCTTTTATTAGTTATTATAAATATTTCAAACATGAAGTTATTGTCGATAATAAAAAGCATGTTCTGATCAAATAACTATTTCAGACTGTTGCAACTGCTAAATCACATTCTGCATATTGTAATTAGATATGGCAATATGAATTCGACAACTCATTTGTTAACTCAATTTTAGTTGGGCATCTCAAATATGAATTGCCACGAATTTTTAAAAATAAAGTCAAATAAGTTTGAAACCTTCACGTCTAACTTTATATGCATTTACATGGGTTTGCACCAATTCATATTAACTTAAAACCTAAAAATAATTGCCAAGCTCCAAGTAGGGACATGATTCGCCACTGTTGCTCATCCCTGAAGACTGCCATCGTTTTGATCGCTTTCGTTGCAATTGCTTTTTTATTAGTACTGAAACCATCATCTATTCTTAGTTTTAGATTACTCTCTTTTTAAGTCTCGGGACTTTGGAATAGAGGTCTTGGACCATTATGTAGTTTGATCTTCATTAATTTGCTCAACACAGATTAAATGGATAAATTTTAAATTGAATCATTTTCGATCCGATCAAAATCTTCCCGACCTATCCATCGATCCATGATCCATTTGAGTTAATAGTCGGAGTCGGTGCATCTTCAGTAAACTTTCCATCGCGTATTTAAGAAAAAAAGTTCGAAGCTAGGACTGAAGCCGCGAGCACACGATCGATTTTCGACAAAATTTTAACTTAGCCTCCAAAATTACTTTTCTTCTTTTTCCGTTCGCCGGAGGCGAGAAAACCCAATTTCACCGAGCGACCTAACTCGCTTCGCTTCGCGCCCACAGTCCCCAGTCTCGCCTCGCCTCGGCCAGTGCGATGGAAAAGGTAGTGGCGGAGGAAGAAGAGGAGCGACAGTTGCTATGGCGATCGAGCCCGAATGCCCCCCCCGATGGTCTCCTCGCTCTCGGCAGAGTTTTGACGTCTCTGCTCTCTGCTCTCCCCAAGAAGCTCCGGACGCCGCCTCTCGCTTCTCTCCCGAGCCTCCGGTCATTTACCTACCGGTGCGTCTGGGGCTCTCTTTCCTCTCTCTCCTCAGTTTCGTCGGACGTAACTCTGTTTTATTTTTGTTTCGCGGCTGCTAGTTGCGGCGTCGCTGCGAGTTTTGGCGCAGCTATTTATTCCGTGCTTATTTCTGTTGAGGTCAATAGGTTCTCTCGACGAGTCGCTGTTGTTTCTGCACAAGTACGTTTAAGGACGCAGCTGAGAGAAAGGAGCGGTTGGATCAGATTCTCGTTCCGATGTTCGAATACGTACGTGTTTTCACCTGGAATGTTAGTTTGCTTGAGTGGATCATTCCTAGACTGTTGTAGTTCGAATTGTTATTCACAGTGCGTTTTTGTTTGGAGAATACTTGCTCATGATGTTTGTGGTAACCTATTTCCTTCCTGATCGACCGAGTTTACCGTTTGCATGGTGTGAAGCACTTCTCACTTTCAGGGCTTTTCGTTGCTCGAGATCTTATTCAAGAAGGATGTTGGTGTCGGGGAAACAAGTCGTGTCTTCGGCTAATTCTGTTGCCTAGCAATCTGTTTCGTTTGATTCTACAGTTCTAAGCACAGGAGAGAGCTCTCTACTTACTAATTCAGGCTTTATCGGGAAAGTGCCTTTTAAATAGTGTATTTGATAAGTGATGTATGGGTTCTTGAGAAGAAAGGAGCTTTAGTGGTCCACCTGGATGCCATAAATGAAGAGAAAGTTGCATCTATTTACCTAGAGAACTAAATGGATTGTTACAAGTGGAATGAAGGGGGGTGTTAAACCTTTCTCTTTATAGGAACAAGATGCCATTTCATTTCTCTTGAGCAAGGGATGTGTAATGAGTGAGCAGCTAATGTTCAATATGTTTGTGCAAATATAGGTCATGTGTCATCTTGGTGATTTTTCTAGTTTGTCTTTTAATGATTGCTTCCTTTCTATCATTGGCTCATTCTTTTTATAGGTAAACATTTTACTTCATTTTTTTTAGGTTTAACTGACTTATTCTTTGGTCTTGCTTCTTATATCCCATGAGCTTTGTTGTCAGCAAAATCGGTACTTTTCTACTTATGTGCTGTCATATATTTCGCTGTTACATGTGAAGCACTTGTTTTTCAGTCACTAAGGAGCAAAGAATCAAGGCACTGTGGCAATCTTGATACTTCTCGACTGGCTTGTTCAAGATGAGTTCGTTTTCCAATATTTCATAGAGAGAGTCTTGCTGACGTTATCTCTAGAAAAGAAGATCGTTATGTATCACTGGGCTGGTGTACCCCTAGTACGAGGTCTTTTGGAATGTGAGAGTGCATCAACCAATATTTGCTGGATGGTAAGGGTACAACATGCTCATTCATGTTAAGACGAAGCACTTGCGCATACCAAATCATTTTTGATATCGTTGGTTTGTTTGTGTGTTTCTTCCTGATGTTTTCATCCATCAAAATGCGTCGTTGCGATTAGAAGTTCACTCTTATTCCATTTCATGTAGTTTCTGACATCACTTAGAAGAGGACGTAAAAGTCTAATAATCTGATTTCTTTGGCAAATTTATTTCTTTTGTATTCGATAAGGTGCTTTTACGATCCATTTCATGGAAAAAGGTTGCCTTTGGCATTCCACATTGATTTATGCTTCATCAAGAAGCTTCTTTTTGTTGAGATGTTAGTTTTAGTGTTATTGTTGACGGTGGAGCTCCTTTTCAACTTCTGATGGCAGGATTAAGGAGGAGTACTATGTGATTCTGGAGATGCTTTGTCCATGTATTTCACATCTTTCTTCTATATTCGCAAAAGGAAGGTATGTGTCTCTTCACTTTGGAATTCCGTGACCTGTACTGATGACTCGATGCTCGCTCTGTAAATGTTAGGCATGTAAAATCTACTTTGCCTGTGAATGATTGATTTGTGCACTTCTTGCAACTATTTTGGGTTTCCAGTACCAAGTTGATGTGTTGGCAGGCCATTTTTAGGTTTCTGTTCCTTCCATTTCACTTTGTAGTGGGAAATGGGCGCGGGTTGTTTGCTCTAAGATGCTGTAACTTTTGCAGAGTTCAAGGATCATTGGGTTTCTAGTGCCCTGAAAATCCGAGAATCAGTGCTTTCTGCATTGAATACATTCTCTCTTTTCTTTATTCTATCACAAGAATCAATGTTATTCTGTTCAAATTTGTGGGAATCCTTTGTGAATGTGTAGAAGAATACACATGTCTATCTTTCCTGTTCATTTGTGTTGTCAACTTTTGTCGGTGCACCTTAGGTAACTAAAGTGCAGTCTAAGTAAGTGGTAATGGAGGATTCCTCAAATGGGATACCATGGAATCGTCTTACATAGGCAGACAGTTTTTGGGGTAGTGGAGGGGTGGGGGACAAGAGTTTCTGAACTCAAAATCCAAAACTTGCAAAATTTTCCATGGGGAAAATGATGGTTTCAGATTTACCGCACCTCCTCTTAAAAAACCTGCCAAAAAGAATTTTTTTTTTCACTCTTGTTTTCTGTGCTTAGAGAACAAGTATGCATGTATAGCGTTTGTATTGCATAGAATTAGGAGATAGGAAGGACAATACAATTAGGAACTTTTCCTTAAGTGATAGCACTGGTCTTGCCTAGTGGACTTGCATTACATTACAAGGTAACAATGTCACAAGTATGTGGGAGGGATCCTATAGTGACAAAGGCTTTTCCCAAGGTCCTAATATGAAATTTGCATCAAATATATGTTTTTGGCAGCCATTGGAGATCAGTTTGGTCAGTTGTGCAACTGCAAATATTCTAGGATCTCAGAGAGAAGGGAGAGTGAAAAATACCGAAGACTGCATCTTCTATTAATTTAGAAAAGTGTGCATAACATGGCTCTGTTTATGAGAGCGTGAGAGGACAACCAAAACCGTAATTACCTCTTCATGATCACACTACTAACTATATAATTCTTAGTTGTTTAATGTGTGGAAGCATACCATGAAATGCCTCTATATGCTCTCAAGAAATTTCCCTAGAGCCTTGCAGAGCGTTATGTTGTCCTTTGGAACGCTTTTTTGCAGCTCCTTGCAGGATGATATGGAGTTGCCTTCTCGTCTTTCAATTTCCGCTGCTGATTGTTTTCTAGCTCTCATGAAGCATTGACAAGTAAAGATGAGATCGTGAGCAACCAGAAAAGTTTTGTAGATTCGGATGTATCTTTAAACAAAAATGCGTGTTTGTCTACAGCTGCTGGTGATGAGGGTCCTGAAGGAATCCCAAAATGGAACTGGAACCAAAGAAATTTGCTTTCCAATCACCTGGAGGAACTTGTCAATCTGGTGCAGCTGCTGTTTGCTGTATGTTTCCTTTCATCTCCTCTACAGAGTTTAGATTCTGAGAGGATGTCAGAGCTAGTTGGCTGTTGGCAATGGTGTACTCAGATTTCTTTTTCCTTGATGATGGCTGAAGAATTTTGAGAAACGATAATTTTTTTTTTTTAACTGAAATCATAAGTGCATTGGCCTGTTGATTTACTGAAGGCTTTTGGCTTGGGCTGGTCTCATTAGTTAAGATTCTAGATTTGTTCTTATTTACATAGAGTACTCATGCTATATTGCAGTGGAGCAGAAAGAGCCGGTCTTTACCTCTAGAGGATTAGAAGGAGTTCTCAAATGGTTACTGGATATTAAGAAGCACTCTCGGGTTGCTCACAAAATGAGGCAGGTCCTTCACATCTTCACTTCTTTTGCGATTTTTCTGTTTTTTCAAACTTCTCTATAAGTCATGATTTTTGTTTCCCGTAACTTGGAAGACAGACTTAACTATAATGAAGACTCAAGAACTACTACTCTCTTCATGTTGGAAGCATTACAGCAAGTTATTGCATCTGGAAGATCACAGGTTCTCTCAGCATCATATAGCATGGTTGGAACAGTACTTATCTGGCATTCAGGTCAATGAACAAGTTTCAGTTTATGCAGTTTATATTTCCATCCTCCTCTCTCTGTCACTTGATCGATACCTTTGGAAACATCTATTAACGCTACAGTAATGCTGTTAGTTGGTTAAGGAACTCTTGTTCCCAAGCAAGCCAACAAGTTTGTCCTAGAAAGTAGAGGTTATGTAGAGCCCTTGTTAGTGTGGCACTGAAGCTTAAGCAATTAAATTAAGTGGTTAAGCTATTAGTTATAGGGAAAACTGATAAGATAAACCTGGGATAGAAGGTCCCACTGAAACTTATTTCATTTTAAAGAAGTTGGATGATTTGGGATTCGTGGTTATCCCAATGCATCGTCATTGGCAGAGGTATCTTGTTTATTTACTCTCGGATGATCAGTGATAGTACTCTGTAGGTGTATAACAATGTCAATATGCATTTATTGTATCACTGTCTGTATATAATAGGTATTTCAAAGGCTTATTAATTTTTTAAAATCGATTTTATTGGCGGTAGAAGTCATGCAGATTGCTGTTTAAAAAAAAAATGTCATGCAGATTGACCATGATTTAAGCTAAAGTCATTTTGTGTCATCAAAAAGCAAATATTTGGCGGTGCACATTTGTTTCTTTATGAAGATTTTGGGTGGTGGTCAGTGGAGCAGTTTAAATCTCAATCACTAGCTGGTGATAGCCACGCAAGTTGGCAGCACACTTCATTGGCTACCAGTGGAAATTCTTACAAGGAACGTTCACAAAGCTCTATAAATGCATGGGCTCATGCATTATGTTTTAGAAGGGAAGTCCAAGTCATTAGAGAAAGAGTTTAGTTTCATAAGTTGAAGTGTTTAGAGAATAATTAAAGAGGGAGAGACTTGTGGTGTCAAAAGAATTCTGATATTATAGCGAGGTGGATGCTATTTGGAAGGTCTGTTGTATTTTGGAGCATAGCTGCAAGTTGCAACACAACTTTTGCACTTTGTAAAGTACAGAATTTATCTTTGAGGATAATGTTTGCATGCCTCAGATGTTCTTATTTTCTGCATTTTCTATTTTTAGTTCTGGTATTTTCACAACGCACCGAGCATGAACTTATTATTCAGAAAGCAATTGTGATTTTGCTTTTATTAGAAAGTTAATCATTTCTTAGATTTCCTTTTTGGTGTCCTATCTGGCTTGCTCATTTGCTGCTACTCGAACATGCAGTCCTGTGCAGAGAGATGTTCGTCAGGCATGAAGAGTATGATGAGGGTAGGGCTGAGACCACAAAGTTCTTCCTGAATTGCTTGTGTCTTCTGTTGGGTCGCCTTGTTGGCAAGAGGTTTGAAACTACTGTGTTGGAATATGGATCGCAGATATCCCAGGTTCTTTTACCTCAGGTATTTATGTTGGAGGGCTTCAAGAAACTGCAACACTATTGTATTTATAAGCTGGATCCAAGGGATCAATTTCTTAGATTCCTTTGGAAACTATAAAGCAATAACTGATGACAATATCTCTTTTAGATACTTTTTTTTTTGGGTAAGGTCTTTTAGATACTTTTTGAATTGATAAATGCTCATTATGCATGTGGGTACCCTGGCATGATATTATCTTGAGCTAGCCTAGTGGATTATGTAATTTTCTCCATTGATTTTGAGGTGTAACCATGTAAGTTTGGAGACAGCGACAATGAGCTGTCTTGCTGGTTGTTCTTTGCAAATGACAATACTGCTGTTTTGGATAGCTAACTTGACGCTGTTGATGCCGGCATGTAAAAATAGTTTTTGGTTATCCGAATCACATTAACTTGAAAAGCTTGTTATATTGTTTTGCCATACGATATGGAAAATATCTCTTTTGTGGCTAAGATTATGATTGGAAAGGGTTTCTGATTTGCTATCAAATATAAGTCTGAAATCCTACTCAATCAAAATTATCTGGCAAATTTATACTGTGAACTATTAGCTGGTTTTCATGATTTAATGTGATCAAGGTGTTTAAGATATAGTGATATCGCCCTTATTTTTCAACCATATTCTGCTGGCTTATTGCTGACCCCAACTGGTTTGGGATAAAGGTAATGTTGATGTTGATGTTGACTCTGCTGGTTTATATTGTGTTTGTTCCACTTTATCTTTTTGTTGCTAGACTGACATACTGCCCTTTATTCTCAAGCTAAACTGTGCAGATGAAGATGTGATAGATGGGATTGTCTGCATATTCAAGGAAACCATTTTCAAGTTGAACTGTTCTGATGAAAGCAGTCTTGTAGAAAAAGAACAGTTCAATGCGGTACTCCCTTTGCTGCTTCAGCTTCTGGATGAGAGGGATGGAACAGCTAGAGCTGCTGTAATGCTCATTGCAGAATACTGCTCCATGTACGTTTTCTTTTTTATCCACTAATCAGTTCTTGAGATATAATAGGTTTTCAGGGTTCATGTAATTACAGTGGATGTTCATAATGAATTGTCAGAAACTCGGAGAATCACTGTGTCAAGGAAGTTATAGATCGACTTGCTTGTGGAAGCACTATGCAGAGAAGGAATGCCATTGATGTCATATGCGAGTTGATAAGTATATCATCAAAAACAGCGAGTGGACTCCCTCATTTGAAGTGGTAAGATTCTGCTATTTGACTGATTCATGATTTCTCTCTCTCTCTCTCTCTGAGCCCAATCTATTATTCTTATCAATCTTTTGTTTGGAAAAATTACAGGACGATATAGCAAACGGCTTGCTGGGATGCCTTAGTGATGGAGATTGTACAATTCGTGAACTGGCATCTGATTCACTTTCTAACATGGGTAAGTTCAATGACCGGATCTGCTCTTGGCCTATATACCCTGCTGGGTCACTCTTTTTGAGAATCCTGTTCAGGACATGCTTTGAACTGAGAACTGTGTTATGTCCCTTGTATTGCTCTGGACTTTAAGATCTCTCTCCCTCCTTGTTGTACAGCTAAGTGCTGTAATGGACATGTGAATCTCATGTTTTCCTCCAAGTTGATGCTTACTATTGTTCACCATGATAAATGGAAATATGTCAGTTATACATTTTCTGATAATGACAATCGTCTTGATGATATTCCATATTGATTAGTTTGACTTCTTGCAGAGCCCTCAATAGTGTTGCCTAGATTGGTTCGTATGCTTTATACTTCAGACAGAACATTGCAGTCATCTGCAAGGAAAGCATTTATTGGGATGCTGAGATCTCATAAACAAAAGTCTGACGTGATTTTTATGCTGCTTGACTGCCTTAGGTCTCTCTCTCTCTCTCTCTCTCTCTCTCTACACGTGCCCACACAGTGCCTGCGCATGCAATTCTCTGTTTTACTTAACTAACAAATTATCCTGATTATTTCAACATTATCTTTTGGAAGTCCTATTTTTAACTGTAGTACTCTTCTGTTTCGATTGCAGCAACCTCAATAGTAGCTTGGAAATTACTAAAACTACTGAAGAGAAACTTGGAGGTGTGTTTCTATGAGGATGCCGAAATTCTTCTTTTAATGGTGTTGATTGTATACATTTGTTATTTTTATGACGCTCTATAAGTTCTTGTCGATGGTCCACATTTGCCACTAAACTGCCGCGATCTAACTATGTCAGATAAATCCCTTTATCACATAGAAGCACTGACGAAGTTTCAGATTTTTTTCATTTAACAAGTGCAATTTAATGGGTATAATAGATGTTCATGGTTTATGTCTCTGTTCTTTCTGTTTCTGTGCGGTGGAAACACTATCTGGACAATTTTTTCGATGGTACGCATGAGCAATCTGTTAGCAGTTTCCACCTTTCACATGGTTACTGAGAGCAGTTCTAAGGGAATTCTCACTACATCGAGCATTTAATTCTTGGAAATTCTGCTGAGTGGACACTTGTATTGTTCTCTTGCTAGAGAATTGTAAGCATTCAAGTTTATCTTTCTGTGGCACTCGCAGAGTCAAAGTTGGAAGCTGATCACGTACTCAGGCTGACTTCAGAGTGGTCTGACAGTGTAAGAAAGATTACAGCGCTATTCTCGTAGCCTTGCTTATGTTAGTAAATATTAAATCGAGGTTCCAATTCACAAGTAATTTTTTCTTTTGTATCTTTGGCTAATGCACATTACATATACTTCGGTTTATCGTTCCACTTTCCTTGCCTTAAGTGAGTACTAAGTCATCTCTGCTTTACACTTAGCCAGATTTCTATATTGTCATGCAATGCATATATTGATGACAGTGGGGAGTTGGTATGCCAGGAACTAAGGGTATTATGCACCTGAATGAATGATAAATGAGGGGGTATCTCCTTTTCTTGCTACAATGGTTTAAAAATGACTTATGCTATCGATCATGCCATTTTAGGCTCCCAGGACAATCATGCCATGTGCAAATTGTTTGCTGGAGGAGAGCCATTTTTGGTCCTTTCCAAACATTTCTTAGCCACTTTTTCATGCAAATCGGATGATATTTTGTTCTAATAGCTTAAATGGGATCTTATATCTATATTTCCAATGTTCCTTTTCCCCTTTAGCTTTTTTAAGTTTAATGTTGATTTTTTGAATTACACAGGTTGAAGACTGGAAAACTTTGGTTGGATCTCTGATCGACAAGATGTTCAGTGAGCCATCAAATGCAGTTCTTGTGCGGTTTTTAAGTTATGTAAGCGAACATCTGGCAGATGCCAAAGATATGGTGCTACATCACATCCTGTTATGCATGCAAGGACAGAAAGAGTACGTCTTTTAAATGCTTGATTCTCATTTCTTCTGCTTTTTTCTCTAATGTAGCCTGTTTTCAAAGTGAAGTATCCCACACACGGCTAACTTTCTTTGTGGCTATTTCTGTGTTTTCTTAAGTTTGAGCATTGAAGCTTGAAGAAGTAGTTTGTTAACAGACATCATAAATTTGAGGAGAATCCTCTCTCTTCTCTCTCGTCCCTGCACCTATGCACTAGTATTTCTCCTTTGGGCTAAGTGCTTTTTTACTTTGTCTCATTGTCTTTTTTGTTTATTTAAGGAGATCTTGGTGAGATTATTTTGTTTCGGATTTTGTATATTTCCTTGTGGCCTGCTATATGCTTTTCTGTGCAGTTTAATTACTCTCCTAGTTTATATTTAGCAGGGTTGATGAAAGCCTGCTTGGCTTTGAGGATACCATCATTCTGCAAGTTATGATGCGGAGAGAATGCAGAAGTCACTGTTTGAGCGCCTTAGCCCCCTACTCATTCTTAAAATTCTTCCTTTGAGAGTATTTAATGACCTCAATTCATCTATTTTGTATGGTCAACTTCTCAACCAAGACAGTATGAATGGTACAGTATCCCGCTTTCTTAGACATCTGTCCTGAATTCCCATTCAGTATTGTTTTCTTATCTCCTCCTATTAGTATGTAAGTTTTTATGTGCACGGGTTGGAGTTGCTTAGGCTTCTTGGATGAATTCATATCTTTTCTGAAAACTTACAAGTTTTACTCTTTCCTTGCGGAAATTGTCAATAACTTGTTTGATGTATATGCACTATTCTTGTGATTCCAATCACCCTCTCAATGCATTTTCACTATAAAGACGTAGCTATATTATGGTTGGGTAAGAGCATTATTCGGAGGCAGCAGATATCAAATTGGAATCACATCTTCTCCACTCAGACTAATTTAGGAGCTAGACCCATCATCCTGCTTGTTGCATGTGGACCCTGGGGGAACTTGCATGCATTTGTGAGATTAGTCGATCAAAATGTTTGATACTTATGTTATAAAAAAGAAAAAGAAAGAGACAGAGGAGTGCTGATGTATTTATTATCAGCAGATGTCGGTGCAGGTATTAAACTTAAAAATACTTACCTAAAAGCGGAAGAAAAATAATCAAAAGCCGGTTTGTGTACATCCTTTTTATATGATGAAGGAAAGTTTGTTTGCAACCCTCTGTTATTTGGCAGAGGCAAGCACAAGTTCTTTGTCTTAGTGTGTCCAACTGTATCTGTCACATGTAAATTTGTCCCACTGCTGATATCTTAAGTATCAGATGAGTAGATGGACATTGTTAGTTTCCTTTTCTGAAAATTCTATTCTTCTTTTTGTCACACTATACTTTGGCTATCTTTGTGAAATTTTTCAGGCTTTTCTTTGTAAGATCATTGCCAACTGTTGCAAAAGTTTAATATGTTATATGAAGGCATGGTATATTATTTAAATATTCTAGCATTCCCCTCACGCGTAAGCTGGACTTTGGCCTTGGCCTAAGGCGTGAAAATATGCAATTGGGGAGGCAAATAGGGGCTTGGAAGATTTGAACTTAGGACCTCTTGCTCTAATACCAGAATAGATTTTGCAGGACCACCTCGAATTGTTCTAAAATCTTAAGCTGTTAGATGAGGCATGATTTATTATTTAAATATTCTAATACTGGTGATTTTATATTTTGTTTTTTGTCTTCTGTTGTATGTTATTAAGTACTGATTTGTTTCTCTGCAAAATTTAATGTTTATTATCTGCTGGTACAAGTATTTACTTTGGTTTATCCCTGTGTGAATGTTGGTTCTTGTTTACATCAAATTGAGGCTTTCCTTTGGATTGATAGGCAACTGTATTGAGCGCCTTGAGTTGGGGGAATCCTGATAGTGACTCTTATTACCCACCAGAAAAACTAGTTCAATCCAAGATCACTGCTCTTTTATGTGGTGATGCAAGTGAAATGAGTGAAGTGGTTTCCTCTTATGTTGATGTAGATACTATTTGTATTCCCAAAGTCTTGTTTCATTATGAGCACGATTGATCTTTGCAAAATTTGTTCTCCTCCTCCTTTGATTTGTCGTTTTCTTATCATCTGAGGCTGTTGCAAGCAAATGCAGGTGCTGGCATCATTGATGATGGCTGTGTTGCTGCTCTCCTTATGAAGAGGTAGATCCTTGGTATGATCGTTATAAGGTTTCAACAGCCAGCATGGGAATCTAATGTTTCTATCTGGTCTGTGCACGAACTTTCAGGGCATTTTCCAAGATTGAATTCGAAGATGTTCGGAAACTTGCAGCTGAACTCTGTGGTCGTTTGTATCCTCTGGTAAATATCGGCTTAGACGGTTATACTGTGATTATGTAACCATTAACATGAAGTATGAGTTTATAGATGCATTTTCAGTGATTTATCTGACATTGAGTCACTCAAATAGGAATCAGCATAGCTGTCCCAAGAGTACATTCGGGATCTCTATTTTTTCCTGACCTAGCAATCTTTTGAGGATCAGTTTTGTCCTCTAAGCCAAGATGGCTTTATGTATGCTAGTCACAGCCTAATTAAATGGGGTAGTTTTGGTAGATAGGTAGTTTAGAGGGTTTCAGAATTGGAGTACCTACTTTTGCTTTTCATATTATTGTTAATTCTGGAGTTTCTCTGGAGACTCTTAGGTAAGGAATCGATGGTTTTGTATAACAGTGGTTGTTTTCCAGGTACTTTTTCCATTATTCGCTTTCCATTCTGGAAGATGCTGCATGTCATCAGGACATTCTAAAGATAAAGGCTTGTTTGTTTTCCAGTCTGCACCTCTCTTGTGGTAATGCTTTTACTGTGGTTGGATGACCATGTCATTTGCTTAGTTTATTTGCAACTCGCCTTTTATTCCATTAGATCTAGCTATGTGCTTTATTTTAGTTCATATGCTATGTGATGCATTTACCACTTTTTTTGTTTGCTCCTTTTGAGGTTGAGTTTGGAACCTCACTTGCTCGAATTTGTGCTTGTAGGTTAGGGGCAGAGATCCTGCATTTGATCCAGTGATGTTCGAGATCATAAAATTCTTGAAGTGGTTCTGTGTTGGCCTTCGCTTGATGGTGATGATGGTACAAACAAATTTTGCTATTCAACCATATGTCTTTTATTATTTTAGTTAAAGTTCAAGACTTGATATTTCCTTCCATTTCAGTTTCAAAGCACAGCATGGATGCATTGATTGTTTTAGCGCTTATGATTTGTGGTGAGGTACAATCCCCAGAATCGCTCAATGATTTTGACTCGAGGGAAATCACCATTTCTAAGGGGAAAGGTAACCCAGACTTCTCATCACTGTGTGGTTTTGTGTTTAAGGATTTTAGGATTTGACTTATGCTTGACGTGCAGGGAAACCGACTCTTGCTCTGTTCTCAGTCATGTAATCTGTCAATTGATAGCCAATGAAGTTGAATCCACTTCTGGTTGAGCAATGAGCCCCCAGTCCTACCATTCCGATTATGCATGGCTAATGTTCTTATCAGTGTGTGCCAGAAGATAGCAGAAGGTGGCAAGGAATCCTTTTCTCAAAAGGCAGTTCCTGTTCTTGTTCATACTATCGAGGTACACTTTATTATAAAGGGTATTGAAGTTTTCGTGTGAGCTCAGCCAATGAGAAAAAGGATACCATTTATAACAATGCAGGTGATACAGGATGCTGAGATTAGAGCTGCCTGTATTCAGGTTCTATTTTCAGCAGTCTACCATTTAAAATCTGCTGTGCTTCCTTACTCATCTGATCTTCTCAAGCTATCTCTAAAATATCTTAAGAAGGGACACAAAGGTAAGAAGATCTATTTTGCATATATTTATTTGAATCTTTCATTTGTTTTTTTTATGTAATCTGCAACTGCAACCTATGATCACATTTTATCTCCATGGTTTCTTCCGTCTTCTTGCTGTGTTAAGAGTTTCCCCCATCTCTTTCTCAGTAAAGTTAGTGACCTGAATATTGCATGTTATGACTCAGACATGACATGGGGAGGCACTACTGCTACAAAATGTTTGTAGAAAGTGGCCAAGTTTGCATGTGAGGAGTGATATATGTCATGATTCACATGAACTCTTTCCTCACTGTCCTCAAATTTGAATTGTGAAAGAAGCCTAAAGAATATAGGCCTAGTAAAACATGATAACGGTTTCGATAGACAATCTGTTGAAGTGGCTATGTTCCACAGATGTTTGTTATGGTGATGAAGCCTGTTGCTGCTACGAACTGTGTATGCAAGTCCCACTGAGCTAAACCCAGTGCTTTGAGGCTATTTACAAGTAGTTCATAATTTGCTATGATGGAGTAGTTTATTTTAACTTTCTTTCTCTCCTTGGTGTGGTGAAAATGTTGGAGGAGGCGTTTCCCACTGATCAATATGTCGAATACATTCTGCAAATTCTTGTTCCTCCACGACAAAAGCTCTCACTTTTATTGTGGCTAGTGTAGTTGTTAGATGGATGAGTACATGCTAATTATTGATTTGCAGTTCTATTTGAGTGCCCATCATGTTGAAACGTTGTTATTTCTCTCAGGAAAGAATGGCTGCTGCAAAACTAGTTGCATCTCTTATGGCTAGTGAAGATGCAATTTTGGTTAGCATATCGGGTGACTAGTGGAAGCAAGATCTATACTTCTAACTATATCAAGAACTGATCCTTCAAAAGACGTTCGAGAAACATGCAAAAAGCTGGTAATGTGCATATCGCCCTCTTGAATTTGGTTCCTGCACTCATTTTCCCGGTGAAAAGTGTGCTTCGTCAGACTGCTTGATGAAGATTCACCTCACAGCCGTGCGAAGCTGTCTTCTTCTCTCATATTGAGAAGTATAGAAAGAGCTGTTGAAGAGGCTGCTGAGAAGTTAAATATGAATACACATCTTTGTAGGTGATGACGGAAAAACAAAGTTTTGGTCGTATCATCATACAGAGGGTTGTTAAAGAAATGTTAATGATGGGACCAAGCTAGTTTTCGGTTGAAGTTGCCCTTCTTATTTTAGACGGCTAACTTTATTTTTAGTGTATTGAAGTGCATTGTGAGTCTAAAATTTTCAATTGCAATAAATTTGAAAGTTTTACGACTCAATTGTATTTCCGTGAAAAATTTAGGACTTGATTATAATTTTTGAAATTTTAAAATTCAATTGTGTTTTAATGACAGCTTTATGACTCTTAATGCATTTATCACCAAATAAAATGATGTATATCGGCAATGTACTGTAGTTCCCGGAATCAATAAAGTATGCCGTGAAGAAACAGACAAAAAATGGTGCTTGAGGCATTTATACCTGACAACTTTATTCTCTCTTTTGGAACGTTGAACAATGTTGTTTCTTTTCTTTTCCAACTTGGTCTGAGATGAGATAGAAAAGCGCAAGAAGATGAGGGAAAACCGAAACAACGAGCCCATGAAAAGACCTGAGAACCCAAAATCGTGACGGAGAAGTAGAACCAGGGAAATAGGGAACGCCTTTAAATCGTAAATACATAAGCAAAAATATAAGATGGGATGGGAAGGCAAAACGAGAACTGATCATGTAATAATATTTGGATAACTGTAAAATTAACGGTCTATTTTTAAAAAAATTAATTAAAAATTATTGTGAGGTATATTGCGTGATTATTATGCTAGCAAAGTCAAGTTATTCCTTTCCGCTCCACTTGTAATGCATATTCCTCTCCTTCGTAAACTCTCTTCTCGTCTTCACTTGCCACGATCACTCACGCACCCTCTGTCACTCTCTCTCTCTCGATCTCGACACAATAAGTCTTCCCACCAACCCACGAGAACCTCACAAAACATCCCCTCCCCCCATACCAAGATGACCGATGACGAGAAAAGCCGTCCCTCCTCTCCCCATAACGCGCGTCGATTCGCGCTCACGGCCATCACCGTCCTACTCCTCCTTGCTGGCATCGCGGCCCTCGTCGTCTACCTCGTCTACCGCCCCGAGCGGCCCCGCTTCTCTGTTGTCGGCGTTGCGATTTACGACCTCAACACCACGTCGCCGCCCCTCGTCTCCACCACCATGCAGTTCACGCTCCTCATCAGGAACCCCAACCGGCGGGTCTCCATCTACTATGACCGCCTCTCAGCCTTTGTCTCGTACCGGAGCCAGGCGATAACCCCACCGGCATCACTGCCGCCGCTCTTCCACGAGAGCCGGAGCATGGTGGAGCTGTCCCCGTGCTGGGCGGGCAGCAGTGCCAACGGCGGTGGAAGTGGGGAACGGGCTGGCAGTAGACGAGGCGTATGGGGTGGTGGGGCTGAGGGTGGTGGTGATGGGGAGGTTGAGATACAAGGCCGGTGCAATAAGGACGGGGCATTACGGGCTCCATGTGAGGTGCGATGTGCTGGTGAGTGTGCAGACGGGCTTCGAGGGTTATGTGCCTCTGTTGGCCTCTCCTCCATGCAAAGTTGATGTGTAGAAGTGTGATTTTACGTGAAAAGTCTATAAATTAGTCCTTGCTTGTAATTAAGTTTTCACAAGCTTGCTTGCTTCTTCGTCTTTTGTGAACCATGTTAAGTGAAAATATATGTGCAACATAACTTTACTTTACCCTTTGAATATATCTTTTCCCCCTCTCTTCTTCTTCAGTTGGTCGGTATGAGTTAGGTCAACTTCGATCTTCTCGCATTTGCTTGCCCTGCTGCTGCTGCTTCTTCTTCTTCGCATGGCCACCACCTCCACGAGTCTCTGATTCTGCAGGAAACACGTAGGGCGACGAGTCGGTGCGGACACAGGACACGTGTGGTCGACCGTGTTATTGGCCACGTAGTGTTTTTGTTCATGTCGTCTTCCTCGCCATGCGGGTACAACCTCCTGAGAAGGTGGTGATCTGTTTCGAATCGGGTCTAATACATGACTTTGCACGCTGGGAAACGAACAAGATATGATGCAATCGGCCTACAATATATTCTATTGAGGGCCACTAGGCTTATCTTCTGTTGGGTTTTTGTTTCACCAGGTTACCCATCACTAACCTATAATACCACTAGTCATGCAAGCTTCCAAGCAATGATTTACAGTAATGGGTATGGCCGAAACCACAAAGGTGCTTCGGTTCAGCATTTTCAACGAGCTTTGGGTCCCGCGTTTTTTGGGACAAATACAAATAGCATTTGATAAATTTTTTTTTTTGAAAACTTCGGAGAAATACAATTGTATTTCCAAATGGCTTTAAAAGCCTTTAGCTCAAGATAAGTTCGGAGGTCTTTTGAAAAGTAGCATTCTACGACTGCAAGTCTTTGCATTGTCTGTTATTCATCAGTGTCGTCCATCATCCCCATGGTTTGCACAAAGAAACTGGATAGAGGCCGGCGACTATCACTTGAGGCTCGTCCAATCTCGGTGACGCCGGGCGATCTCAAACGTCAACTGGGTTGTGCGACCAAGGCCGGGCAGCGAGGTTGGCCGACAGTGGCTAAGTTTTTTCGTTTGAGAGTTAAAAAAAATTAGCAAAAGCAATTTACAAAATGCAATTTTTACCGAATGGTATTTAAGTCAAATTTGCTTCCCGATATATGTCTAAAATACATTTTACCAAATCACTACTTGCATTTTGAAGAGCATGTTTTAACTCAAAGGCTTCTCTGCATTTTCTGGAAGACATTCCCCTAAAGCTACACCAAATGCAACCAAAGTAGTGCTCCTTGGAGACGTATCTGTGGCCTGTGGCTATGCGAGCAAGGTCTTCATCGCATGCATTTCCTACACGATTACCACATTTTGCAATTACAACTTCTAACTCGGCCATGTTACAAGTGATGGGTCACTTATAAAAATATATTAAAATCAGATTTGGACTAAAATGAAGTCATTTTAGCCACGTTATCACCATAAAATATTAAAAAGCCATGTCAATATCTTCCGTTAGTCCAATTAGATGGAATTAACGGAATAGCATGATTGTACTAATTTTATAAGTTTTAGGACTCAATTGCTCTTGTTGCAAGTTGTAAGGCTCGATTGCACTTTCGTGATAAGTTTTAGATATTCTACTGAATATATCTTTGCCCAGCCTGGCCCGGCCCAGCCCAGCCCAACCCACTCATGTAATCAGATAGGCTTTTCGGCTTTGTTTGTTTGGTTTCGTTGCAATTAGGTCGAATTTCAAGGTTTAGTACTATGTATTGGTCCACTAATCCAGCCCAACCCCATAGCATAGTTGCCTTTAAATAAATGAGTTTTGACGACACAAATGTTAATATCCTGACGTGATTGATTTAGCAAATACACGTGGATATGAGACCCACGAAGGGAAGTTTACGGGGTTATTTATCATGCATCTGGGTCGATCTTGGCTTGCGCAGGTGTGAGTAGGTCGAAGCAATTTGCACATATTGATGGGATTCGATGGGATTCGAGCGACAACGACCTCTGGCTTCATTAATTGAAAATTCCCCAACATCCCAACCAACTTAATTAACCCGAGGGAGACTTGTAATCTTACCAACGTTGATATACCATTGGCAATGAAAAGATCACCCTCACATCATTTGGGTAATTCCGGTCCTTGCCGAGGTAGATTCCATCATAAAGAATCCGGCTACATTTAGGCGGTCAGTGCCAGAGAAACAACCAAATGTCGTAAAGCCCGATCGGTCAAACCCATTCAAAACTCGAGGATTCGCATTCATAATTCCCAATCATTCTCGCGGAACGAGTGGAAACCCCAAGCCTTGTTCTCGCGACTTAACTCGGCCATTGGCGAACTCGAAATCTAGTAAAACTATCTTAAGATCCGAACTCAGAGCAGTCCATCATCAATCTTACCAGCTACAATTGGATGGACTCTTGGTGATTTCCTCAGGTGTTAAGTCTCCCGATTGTGTCGGTGATCTAATCTTTTCTTTTGGGCCGCAAAAGAAAACCGCTAAACGCGCCGCCGGTGGGCTTGCCCACAAAGTCCACGTAATCATCTTGTCGGCCCCAACACTAGTTGATAACTCCTGTGAAGCATTTAATTTTACAAATTATTATCCCCGCATGTCTTTTCTTTCTTATTGCTGCCCAAAATTAATTGTGAGGTAAGTCAAGAAAATTTCGTGATAAAAAAAAAACCTTTTTGAGAAATGATTTTCCTAACTTTTAAGCGTAGTGTGTGTTTTTTTAATTGTAAATTGATTTTTGTTTTCCGTTCAAAAGTTTGTAAAATTAATTCCCGAAAGATTATGCGGTTTGAAAATTGTAAGAAGAAATCTCAAGTATTGATTAATACGGGAATTAGCCGAGGCCATGTGGCGGTCAACCATGAGCGGTTGACTTGCTGTGCTCTGAACTTTCCACGGTAAGAGTCTCTTTGCATTTCCAAATTTTGGTCAAACTCTAGAACCTTTTTTTTTTTTTAATATCACAAAAACACAAATTGATACACACGTGAAAATTTTACTCCAAACTATTTTTTTATTGTTATCTTTGATAAATTTACCCCAAACTAGTACACTTGTGACAAATTTATCTTTTGTTTGTTTTCATTAAATTTTACAGTCAAATTAATGAGTTAGATGACACGTGACAATTGCCAAATGTAAAAAATTTATGATTTTTACCCTCTATTTATTACAAGTGTTTCAATTTTGGATTTTTTATTATATTAATCTAATTTAACGAAAATCAATAAGGAGTAAATTTGTCACGTGTGTATTAATTTAAGATTTTTGGAGGTCAAAATAATTAGTTCGGGATAAATTTAGAGTTTTTGATGGTTGAAAAACTAATTTAGCATAAATTTATTACATGGATATTAGTTTAAGATTTTTTTGTGGTCTAAAAAATAATTTGGAATAGATTCGTCATAAATTTATCAGCTTGTGATTCTTGGTGGTATTAATATTTTTTTTTTATCAAAAAGCTTTAGATCCTTTCACTTCAAGCTCTTTCAAAACAAATCGAATTTCGTCTCTTTTAATAATTTATCTGTTTTTACTTTTTAATTTTAAGAACAAAAGAAGGAGCTAGAATTATAAATTACGAAACCATCGTCTAAATATCCCCCGCTTCATAAATCCAATAAAACCATCCCCCCGGCCCCCCCCCCCCCCCCTCTCTCTCTCTCTAAAAGTCCAATCAGCGTACTTTTCAACGCCCAGCCATCACGCATTCTCTCTCCTAATCTCTCTCCCCGAGACGAAGACGACGCCCGCGGAGTCTTTGCCGAGACATCGGAATCCGCCGGAGCTGCGGACCGCCTCGCCCCGCATCAGCGATTAGCGACGGTGGTGGCCGATTATGCTGCAGCTGTTACTCGCGGTGGCGTTCTCGGCGGTGCCGTTGACGCTGTACGTGCCGCCGATCAGGAGCCTGAACCTCTTCCTCGAGACCCTCGAGGACCTGTTCCGCCAGACCACCCTGTACACGATCAGGGCCTACCCTCGCTTCCGCCTCGCCTTCACTCGCCTCTACAACTCCCTCCTCCGCCTCTCCAGGAGATAGGTTCCCAGTCCTTGATTTTCTTTCTCGTTTCTCTTGCTTTTTCTGTAAATTCGGCCGGTTGCTGCTGCCGCAGTCAGAATCGATTTCAATTGTAATACGTCTCTCACGCCCAATATATTGCTTCTCCTCCGAATCTCGATTTGTTGCTTCTGTTCGACCCTCCTTCTAGTGAAGCTCTGCTTCAGTTTGATAGAGAAGGGATCTGAGGTTGGGAAATATCACAGCTTACCTCGGGGTTCATGGTTGTGTTGTTACGGGCAGAGGCAGGGGTCTCGCCATTTTTTTCCATGTTAAGCAACAATTCCATTCCCATGTGCGCCTTTTTTTTTTTTGTCTCTCTTCTCGGTGTTATTGGTGGTGGTGATTGGTCCTCTGTCTATTCTGGGAAGTAGGATGAAAGTTTGAATAAGTTCGTGAGGCTGAGCTTAATTTCCAGGGCATCGTACATTTCTTTTCCCCCTCGCTGTAATGGAGATGGTGGATTGACTTAGATGTTCTTGGGGTCCTCTGGCGAATTCTTGATTCGCCCACTGTGTGTTTGCTCTGAAATTTCTCTTTACGGAAGGGGATTTGAGGAAGCTCGTGAGTTGCAGCTTTCGACGAACGACTGATGTGCATGAATCACGAGGGTCATATTAAAGCAAGACGTGAGAGAAGCGCCTGATACTGAGCCGGTAAAACAGAGATTGTTCTAGTATTTATCCCTCTTTGATTATTGTCTTAACCCATTTCTTACGCCTGTCGACTTCAAAGACATAAGCCTCCGATTAGATTGGGATAAGGATGCACCTTACTGATGGTCCTGTTTTCTCCTTCGAGAAGAAGTTGTTTCGTGGCATTGCCAGCCCCAACCACCACCGTCGGTTTGGTGGGGCCAGTGGGTGGTCGGCAGCCTAACACGGTAGGTGTTCGTTGCCCACCGCCACGAGTGACGAAATCTGTGGGTGGTTTGGTCAGTTGGGTTGCACGCTCGGACCCATAGCTCCATGGTGGGTTTCCTGGCGCATCCTCCTTTGGTTCTAGACTCATTTGCCCGAGTTAGGCGACGTGCGTTACGGTGACACGCGTGACAGGCGAAGGAATGAAGCAATTAAGAGATGCAAGATCTATCAAGAACATTAACATGAGTCGTTCGATCGAGATGCATGTTGAAAGAGTCTTATCAATCAGACAATGGACATCAAAAAATTTGTTGCTTGCGCCTGACCACTTTGCTGCCTTATTGTTCTTAGTGTTGAGTAGCTGAGATCTAACCACCCACATGGTTGACGAATACAGTTGAGTGTTTGTTGGAGCGCGTACTAGCCAATGTCACGTAAGACGGTGTTGTCCACGTTGTCCTGAAATTACTAAAATTGATAGGTCGTCGTCAAATGAGAGACTAAATTGGCACGATTGAAAAAGTTTTGAACTAAATTATAGATTTTTTTTTTTTGCATGATTTTTCTATGTGAGTAATGTGTGTGGTCGGTGGACTCCGTGATTGGAGGTTTCTCGAGCGTGAGGACGTGTTCATCACGCTTTCGTTTTGACCTTAGCCCTGGTTTGCGGAGCACGTCGTGTCGCCACGCAGTCCACAGGATGGGGAGCCAACGTTTATTGGCCCAAACGAAAGTTCCCCATGGATGATTTTTCCGGATCGTAACCCAATGCATTGAACGGAATCCTAAAGTACTACCATGTGTGATTGTCAACGAATAACAATATTCATGGAACTGCACAATCTTTGGACTCGAGTGTAAATTCGAGGTCTTACGTAGCTGATGCCTATCCTAAGTTAAAGACTTGATCATGGTCGTGGCGGCGCGCTTGGGCCGCCCGAGCCGATAGCGCCGAGGAGCGATGTGGACAGGTGTGGTCCGTGTGGACTTCTCGGGCCTGATGGCTAAGTCTGGACAAGGGTTTTTAGCCCGATACCCCAATCGGTGACCCATTGATAATGTGTATCCACACGTTTAGGATGAAAAAAATGAGCAAGTATAGAATCGTGTTGTCTACAAAAAAATAAAAAAATAAAAAAAAATAAAAATGCATGGACTAACAATAGAATTGATTTATACGTATGAAGATCAAGTACAATTCACGTTTCGGCGATGACTAAGCTATATCCGTAAGATTTTGACTAGAATTTTATCGGACGGAGTTATACTTTGGTCGGCGGACCATGCAAACTTGTTGCAAAGTACAGTACGTGGGATTGCTATCGATCGTTTCGAAAAATGCCAGCAAGTCTTAAGTAAGGATAGACCTAGACTCAGGTGAACCAGACACATTTGTTGCCTTCCAATGTTTGAGCCAATATTGGGTACTTCTGAAAAGTAAATTCTGGAGAATTCCGAACAATTGCAATTACAGGTGATCATTGGTCATGCTCAAGCCGGGCCTCATCTGTTGTCCAAGTTTGCCACCATATAAAACTTAAGGCAGAAATTTCGGGTCGAGGCAGAGCGTGTCCGAGCCAAAGATGGGCGGGCCAGATTTCTAATGTAAGAGCATTGTCCGAGCCAGTGCTTGGGTTTTGGCCGGGTGGGCTTGGATCACACTGGCCCAACCTTTTTGTGGGGCGTGTGTGAAAATAGTGACCGAATGGTCATGCCTAAACATAACGTGTCAATTGTTTGTGTTAATTGATTTTGTAATTATAATTAGTTTTCCTTAAAAATAAAAACAAAAAACAGGCTTCGGCCTAACGTACCTCAGCCTAGACGGTGGCCGGCCTGGCCTGTCATTGTTGAGGCATAAATGTATCGGGCCGTGCTGGGCTGCTCAGGCACTGCGGTGGCCATTGTTAATCACGATGTTAATTTTAGGGGAGAAAAAACAATGTTCGGGTCAGTTTGAAGCCTGCATGAGATTCAAAGGGATGGATCATCCCGCATTGTATTTTTTTCTCAAAAATTATCCGAAAAGTCATAAAATATATTACACTTTTGGCCAATTCAATCCAAATTTTATAATCATGCTAATGAGTCCTAAACCTTTTCATAATTACCAATTGAGTTCATTCGGTCAATTTTAAATTGACCGAATGAACTCAATGGTAAATTATGAAAAGGTTTAGGACTCAATTAGCATGATTATAAAATTTTGGATTGAATTGGCCAAAAGTGTAAATATTTATGACTTTTCGGATAATTTTTGAGAAAAAAAATAACAATGCGGGATGATCCATCCCTTTTGAATCTCATGCAGGCTTCAAACTGACCCGAACATTGTTTTTTCTCCCCTAAAATTAACAATCGTGATTAACAATGGCCACCGGCAGTGCCTGAGCAGCCAAGCACGGCCCGATACATTATGCCTCAACAATGACAGGCCAGGCCGGCCACCGTCTAGGCTGAGGTACGTTAGGCCGAAGCCTGTTTTTGTTTTTATTTTTAAGGAAAACTAATTATAATTACAAAATCAATTAACACAAACAATTGACACGTTATGTTTAGGCATGACCATTCGGTCACTATTTTCACACACGCCCACACAAAAAGGTTGGGCCAGTGTGATCCAAGCCCACCCGGCCAAAACCCAAGCACTGGCTCGGACAATGCTCTACATTAGAAAATCTGGCCAGCCCATCTTTGGCTCGGACACGCTCTGCCTCGACCCGAAAATTTCTGCCTTAAGTTTTATATGGTGGGCAAACTTGGACAACAGATGAGGCCCGGCTGAGCATGACCAATGATCACCTGTAATTGCAATTGTTCGGAATTCTCCAGAATTTACTTTTCAGAAGTACCCAATATTGGCTCAAACATTGGAAAGGCAACAAATGTGTCTGGTTCACCTGAGTCTAGGTCTATCCTTACTTAAGACTTGCTGGCATTTTTCGAAACGATCGATAGCAATCCCACGTACTGTACTTTGCAACAAGTTTGCATGGTCCGCCGACCAAAGTATAACTCCGTCGATAAAATTCTAGTCAAAATCTTACGGATATAGCTTAGTCATCGCCGAAACGTGAATTGTACTTGATCTTCATACGTATAAATCAATTCTATTGTTAGTCCATGCATTTTTATTTTTTTTTTATTTTTTTATTTTTTTGTAGACAACACGATTCTATACTTGCTCATTTTTTCATCCTAAACGTGTGGATACACATTATCAATGGGTCACGATTGGGGTATCGGGCTAAAAACCCTTGTCCAGACTTAGCCATCAGGCCGAGAAGTCCACACGGACCACACCTGTCCACATCGCTCCTCGAGCGCTATCGGCTCGGGCGGCCCAAGCGCGCCGCCACGACCATGATCAAGTCTTTAACTTAGGATAGGCATCAGCTACGTAAGACCTCGAATTTACACTCGAGTCAAAGATTGTGCAGTTCCATGAATATTGTTATTCGTTGACAATCCAAACATGGTAGTACTTTAGGATTCCGTTCAAATGCATTGGGTTACGATCCGGAAAAATCATCCATGGGGGAACTTTCGTTTGGGCCAATAAACGTTGGCTCCCCATCCTGTGGACTGCGTGGCGACACGACGTGCTCCGCAAACCAGGGCTAAGGTCAAAACGAAAGCGTGATGAACACGTCCTCACGCTCGAGAAACCTCCAATCACGGAGTCCACCGACCACACACATTACTCACATAGAAAAATCATGCAAAAAAAAAAAAAATCTATAATTTAGTTCAAAACTTTTTCAATCGTGCCAATTTAGTCTCTCATTGACGACGACCTATCAATTTAGTAATTTCAGGACAACGTGGACAACCACCGTCTTACGTGACATTGGCTAGTACGCGCTCCAACAAACACTCAACTGTATTCGTCAACCATGTGGGTGGTTAGATCTCAGCTACTCAACACTAAGAACAGTAAGGCAGCAAAGTGGTCAGGCGCAAGCAACAAATTTTTTGATGTCCATTGTCTGATTGATAAGACTCTTTCAACATGCATCTCGATCGAACGACTCATGTTAATGTTCTTGATAGATCTTGCATCTCTTAATTGCTTCATTCCTTCGCCTGTCACGCGTGTCACCGTAACGCACGTCGCCTAACTCGGGCAAATGAGTCTAGAACCAAAGGAGGATGCGCCAGGAAACCCACCATGGAGCTATGGGTCCGAGCGTGCAACCCAACTGACCAAACCACCCACAGATTTCGTCACTCGTGGCGGTGGGCAACGAACACCTACCGTGTTAGGCTGCCGACCACCCACTGGCCCCACCAAAAACCGACGGTGGTGGTTGGGGCTGGCAATGCCACGAAACAACTTCTTCTCGAAGGAGAAAACAGGACCATCAGTAAGGTGCATCCTTATCCCAATCTAATCGGAGGCTTATGTCTTTGAAGTCGACAGGCGTAAGAAATGGGTTAAGACAATAATCAAAGAGGGATAAATACTAGAACAATCTCTGTTTTACCGGCTCAGTATCAGGCGCTTCTCTCACGTCTTGCTTTAATATGACCCTCGTGATTCATGCACATCAGTCGTTCGTCGAAAGCTGCAACTCACGAGCTTCCTCAAATCCCCTTCCGTAAAGAGAAATTTCAGAGCAAACACACAGTGGGCGAATCAAGAATTCGCCAGAGGACCCCAAGAACATCTAAGTCAATCCACCATCTCCATTACAGCGAGGGGGAAAAGAAATGTACGATGCCCTGGAAATTAAGCTCAGCCTCACGAACTTATTCAAACTTTCATCCTACTTCCCAGAATAGACAGAGGACCAATCACCACCACCAATAACACCGAGAAGAGAGACAAAAAAAAAAAAAGGCGCACATGGGAATGGAATTGTTGCTTAACATGGAAAAAAATGGCGAGACCCCTGCCTCTGCCCGTAACAACACAACCATGAACCCGAGGTAAGCTGTGATATTTCCCAACCTCAGATCCCTTCTCTATCAAACTGAAGCAGAGCTTCACTAGAAGGAGGGTCGAACAGAAGCAACAAATCGAGATTCGGAGGAGAAGCAATATATTGGGCGTGAGAGACGTATTACAATTGAAATCGATTCTGACTGCGGCAGCAGCAACCGGCCGAATTTACAGAAAAAGCAAGAGAAACGAGAAAGAAAATCAAGGACTGGGAACCTATCTCCTGGAGAGGCGGAGGAGGGAGTTGTAGAGGCGAGTGAAGGCGAGGCGGAAGCGAGGGTAGGCCCTGATCGTGTACAGGGTGGTCTGGCGGAACAGGTCCTCGAGGGTCTCGAGGAAGAGGTTCAGGCTCCTGATCGGCGGCACGTACAGCGTCAACGGCACCGCCGAGAACGCCACCGCGAGTAACAGCTGCAGCATAATCGGCCACCACCGTCGCTAATCGCTGATGCGGGGCGAGGCGGTCCGCAGCTCCGGCGGATTCCGATGTCTCGGCAAAGACTCCGCGGGCGTCGTCTTCGTCTCGGGGAGAGAGATTAGGAGAGAGAATGCGTGATGGCTGGGCGTTGAAAAGTACGCTGATTGGACTTTTAGAGAGAGAGAGAGAGGGGGGGGGGGGGGGGCCGGGGGGGATGGTTTTATTGGATTTATGAAGCGGGGGATATTTAGACGATGGTTTCGTAATTTATAATTCTAGCTCCTTCTTTTGTTCTTAAAATTAAAAAGTAAAAACAGATAAATTATTAAAAGAGACGAAATTCGATTTGTTTTGAAAGAGCTTGAAGTGAAAGGATCTAAAGCTTTTTGATAAAAAAAAAATATTAATACCACCAAGAATCACAAGCTGATAAATTTATGACGAATCTATTCCAAATTATTTTTTAGACCACAAAAAAATCTTAAACTAATATCCATGTAATAAATTTATGCTAAATTAGTTTTCAACCATCAAAAACTCTAAATTTATCCCGAACTAATTATTTTGACCTCCAAAAATCTTAAATTAATACACACGTGACAAATTTACTCCTTATTGATTTTCGTTAAATTAGATTAATATAATAAAAAATCCAAAATTGAAACACTTGTAATAAATAGAGGGTAAAAATCATAAATTTTTTACATTTGGCAATTGTCACGTGTCATCTAACTCATTAATTTGACTGTAAAATTTAATGAAAACAAACAAAGATAAATTTGTCACAAGTGTACTAGTTTGGGGTAAATTTATCAAAGATAACAATAAAAAAATAGTTTGGAGTAAAATTTTCACGTGTGTATCAATTTGTGTTTTTGTGATATTAAAAAAAAAAAAAGGTTCTAGAGTTTGACCAAAATTTGGAAATGCAAAGAGACTCTTACCGTGGAAAGTTCAGAGCACAGCAAGTCAACCGCTCATGGTTGACCGCCACATGGCCTCGGCTAATTCCCGTATTAATCAATACTTGAGATTTCTTCTTACAATTTTCAAACCGCATAATCTTTCGGGAATTAATTTTACAAACTTTTGAACGGAAAAAAAAAATCAATTTACAATTAAAAAAACACACACTACGCTTAAAAGTTAGGAAAATCATTTCTCAAAAAGGTTTTTTTTTTATCACGAAATTTTCTTGACTTACCTCACAATTAATTTTGGGCAGCAATAAGAAAGAAAAGACATGCGGGGATAATAATTTGTAAAATTAAATGCTTCACAGGAGTTATCAACTAGTGTTGGGGCCGACAAGATGATTACGTGGACTTTGTGGGCAAGCCCACCGGCGGCGCGTTTAGCGGTTTTCTTTTGCGGCCCAAAAGAAAAGATTAGATCACCGACACAATCGGGAGACTTAACACCTGAGGAAATCACCAAGAGTCCATCCAATTGTAGCTGGTAAGATTGATGATGGACTGCTCTGAGTTCGGATCTTAAGATAGTTTTACTAGATTTCGAGTTCGCCAATGGCCGAGTTAAGTCGCGAGAACAAGGCTTGGGGTTTCCACTCGTCCGCGAGAATGAATTGGGAATTATGAATGCGAATCCTCGAGTTTTGAATGGGTTTGACCGATCGGGCTTTACGACATTTGGTTGTTTCTCTGGCACTGACCGCCTAAATGTAGCCGGATTCTTTATGATGGAATCTACCTCGGCAAGGACCGGAATTACCCAAATGATGTGAGGGTGATCTTTTCATTGCCAATGGTATATCAACGTTGGTAAGATTACAAGTCTCCCTCGGGTTAATTAAGTTGGTTGGGATGTTGGGGAATTTTCAATTAATGAAGCCAGAGGTCGTTGTCGCTCGAATCCCATCGAATCCCATCAATATGTGCAAATTGCTTCGACCTACTCACACCTGCGCAAGCCAAGATCGACCCAGATGCATGATAAATAACCCCGTAAACTTCCCTTCGTGGGTCTCATATCCACGTGTATTTGCTAAATCAATCACGTCAGGATATTAACATTTGTGTCGTCAAAACTCATTTATTTAAAGGCAACTATGCTATGGGGTTGGGCTGGATTAGTGGACCAATACATAGTACTAAACCTTGAAATTCGACCTAATTGCAACGAAACCAAACAAACAAAGCCGAAAAGCCTATCTGATTACATGAGTGGGTTGGGCTGGGCTGGGCCAGGCTGGGCAAAGATATATTCAGTAGAATATCTAAAACTTATCACGAAAGTGCAATCGAGCCTTACAACTTGCAACAAGAGCAATTGAGTCCTAAAACTTATAAAATTAGTACAATCATGCTATTCCGTTAATTCCATCTAATTGGACTAACGGAAGATATTGACATGGCTTTTTAATATTTTATGGTGATAACGTGGCTAAAATGACTTCATTTTAGTCCAAATCTGATTTTAATATATTTTTATAAGTGACCCATCACTTGTAACAATGGCCGAGTTAGAAGTTGTAATTGCAAAATGTGGTAATCGTGTAGGAAATGCATGCGATGAAGACCTTGCTCGCATAGCCACAGACAGATACGTCTCCAAGGAGCACTACTTTGGTTGCATTTGGTGTAGCTTTAGGGGAATGTCTTCCAGAAAATGCAGAGAAGCCTTTGAGTTAAAACATGCTCTTCAAAATGCAAGTAGTGATTTGGTAAAATGTATTTTAGACATATATCGGGAAGCAAATTTGACTTAAATACCATTCGGTAAAAATTGCATTTTGTAAATTGCTTTTGCTAATTTTTTTTAACTCTCAAACGAAAAAACTTAGCCACTGTCGGCCAACCTCGCTGCCCGGCCTTGGTCGCACAACCCAGTTGACGTTTGAGATCGCCCGGCGTCACCGAGATTGGACGAGCCTCAAGTGATAGTCGCCGGCCTCTATCCAGTTTCTTTGTGCAAACCATGGGGATGATGGACGACACTGATGAATAACAGACAATGCAAAGACTTGCAGTCGTAGAATGCTACTTTTCAAAAGACCTCCGAACTTATCTTGAGCTAAAGGCTTTTAAAGCCATTTGGAAATACAATTGTATTTCTCCGAAGTTTTCAAAAAAAAAATTTATCAAATGCTATTTGTATTTGTCCCAAAAAACGCGGGACCCAAAGCTCGTTGAAAATGCTGAACCGAAGCACCTTTGTGGTTTCGGCCATACCCATTACTGTAAATCATTGCTTGGAAGCTTGCATGACTAGTGGTATTATAGGTTAGTGATGGGTAACCTGGTGAAACAAAAACCCAACAGAAGATAAGCCTAGTGGCCCTCAATAGAATATATTGTAGGCCGATTGCATCATATCTTGTTCGTTTCCCAGCGTGCAAAGTCATGTATTAGACCCGATTCGAAACAGATCACCACCTTCTCAGGAGGTTGTACCCGCATGGCGAGGAAGACGACATGAACAAAAACACTACGTGGCCAATAACACGTCGACCACACGTGTCCTGTGTCCGCACCGACTCGTCGCCCTACGTGTTTCCTGCAGAATCAGAGACTCGTGGAGGTGGTGGCCATGCGAAGAAGAAGAAGCAGCAGCAGCAGGGCAAGCAAATGCGAGAAGATCGAAGTTGACCTAACTCATACCGACCAACTGAAGAAGAAGAGAGGGGGAAAAGATATATTCAAAGGGTAAAGTAAAGTTATGTTGCACATATATTTTCACTTAACATGGTTCACAAAAGACGAAGAAGCAAGCAAGCTTGTGAAAACTTAATTACAAGCAAGGACTAATTATAGACTTTTCACGTAAAATCACACTTCTAC
>JAGVVM010001679.1:0-40913 GCA_019149425.1 Psidium friedrichsthalianum
CCCCCTCCTCCTCCGCCCTCGCCCCCTTATCCCCCCCCTCTCCCCCCCCCTCCCCACGCTCCTACTCTCCCCCCTCTGTCCACCCTCGCCTCGCGCCGCCTCTGTTTCCTCCCCCCTCCTGCTCTCGGTCCCTCCCCCGTCCGCTGCTCCTCCTCTTCTCCTTCTCTTCTCCCCCCCCTTTCCCTTCCTTTCCTTACTCCGCTCTCGCCCTTCCGCTCTCTATCCTCATCCCTCCTCTCCCCTCCTTCTCTCTCCTCCCCTTCTTCTCCCCCTCCTCTCTCCCTCACTACTAGCCATGTCCTTCCCCCTCCACTCCCGCGCCCTCGGCCTCTCTGCTCTCTCCTCTCTTTTCCCTTCCTCCCCTCCCTGCTCGGCACCTCTGCTCCTCTTCCTCTCCCTCCCCTCCCTTCTCTCCCCCTCTCTCCTTTCTCCCCCTTTCTTCCCTCATCCCCTTCCCCTATATTCCTCATCCCCTCTTCCACCCCCCCCCCCCGGCCCGCCTCTCTCTCCCCCTCTCTCCTCCCCATCCTTCCACCCCTCCCCCCTCCTCGACCATCATCCCCCCCCCCCCGCCCCTCTTGTTTTCTCCCATCCACCCTCCATTTCCTCCCTTCCTCCTCTCCCCTCTCACTCCCTCTCCTCTCCCTCCATCCCTCCCCTCTCCCGTTCTTAGTCGCCCCCCTCCCCTTCTCCGCTGTTCCTCCCCCCCCGCACCTCGTTTGGTCCGAACGGAGCTGGGTTGGGCCCAGCAACGAACCCAGCTAAGCTCGCTTTTAAAATTCCAAAAAAAATGAAAATTCCTAAAAAATTCTTTAAAAATCCCAAAAGTCTCAAAAACTAGGAAACGAAGTCGTTTAACCCGATCAATCCTATTTTGATGGTTTTGTGCTCCAATATTTTCAAAAATGACGATTGTGTCCCTTATGAGCAAATTGTTTCGGAAAATTTCAAAAAATTATAGAAAATAGAAAATGGTCAAAATTGATTGGCTAAATGCATATTTTGTGATTTGGCTCTTGACTCTTTTTGAAATGACGATTTTGCTCCTCTGGAGCAAATCGCTTAATATAAAAATCTAAAAAAATTCAGAAAATCTCAGAAATGGGGAAATGGGCACATTCAATTGACCAAACCTATTTTCAATGATTTAGGTTTCTAATATATTCAAAAATTGATCATTTTTTCCATTTAGGTGAATGTCTCCCAAAATGACAATTTTGCCCATGATAGGCAAATTGCTCCAAATCATCACAAATCATTACAAGCCTTAATACACCCTTCTCTAAGCCAATGGGGCTTTATTAAGATTTCATATACTAATTTGATATATTTATCCCAATATTTTGGATCATTCATTGCGCACTATCTTTATGATTGTGAGTGATAGGTCAAATATCCCCATTAACATGAACTGCTAGATTTTAGGACCTCATCATTCTGATTTATCTGCATGAAAATCTTAATTAGGTACTAAAAGAGCATCAATATCTACATTGGCGTAACTAAGTCCCCAATCCCAAATCCCAAATCCCCGATTCTGTTAGAGTCATATGGTTTCTCCCACGACCAACAAGGTTCCCAATCTACCTTTCCCAAAGATGGTAGCGACTCCGAAAGCATGCATACCTATGCATATGTCACCCGACCACATGAAAGGTCAAACTCAATTATTAAATCCTACTGTCACGTGAGGTGAGGACTTGAGAGACTCCAAGTCGATTTCGTGGATCGCATTGGATTTGTAGAATTTTGGCAATCACCTTAAATATACACTTGTATCTGAATCCCGGATCGCAAAGGGTCGCGGTAATGACCAAACGCAACTTAAGTGTCATAGTGTGGCAGTTGAAGCACTTTCTCCTCCGCCATTGGTTCTTTTTGGAGCTATTTAATGAACTTACTAGACTTTTATGTCTCTTTTTTCATAGCAATCTCGGCGTTGTTCGATGAAGTACCCTTTAATAAGTTTTTTTTTTTTTTGGTTGAAGACTGAGCTGAAACTTCTTGCCACCCTTTAAATGCTTCTCCACTTTCACAAAAGCTTGCAAACATCTTTGAAGGACCAATATGGTTGGAGCTTAACTAAATAAGCGATATCCTTAATTATTCAATCCTCCGATGAAGCGAGCTATGGTATGGTGAAGCTTCTTAACTTTTCCTAAGATTTGATCTTACCTTTTCCTTCCCTAATTCTTTGAGTTTTTAAATAATCCTATCAACAAGAAGCGTACTGCTTAAATTTAAAAATAGCAACCTTACATTTATTCATTCGAGATTGACTTGAATTCAAACACAGGTTTTATCGCATGTAATCAATAACCAACATCAAGATGGAGGTTGCCTTCAAATTTAAGTGATTCCAGTTTGATTTCATGGTCACTCTCCTCTTGCCTCCATCATCATCATCTCTTCTTCTCTCTTCTTCTAAATCAATAATTTGAATCACTAGAGTCACTTCCAATGTGTTGGACTCATCACCGGTGCTTGGACAGTGGCCTTGATCAACGTGTCGTGGATGATGAATCGGTGGTTTACGTGCCTGCACTTGTCTTGCCTAACTCTCTAGAAGGTCGAGGACTTGCTCCATACGTTGCTGGAGATTCTCTATGGCACAGTTTTGCCTTTTATGGTGGCTTGTTCCAAAGTCAAGCCTTTATGAACCGTATCACTAATCTTTCAAAGTGGAAGTATGAAATGGCGCATGGAAGAACTCAACCAACTAGTTCAAAATTGAAACTCTAATACCAATTCGACACGTGGCAAGATTCAATGAGAATGCATAATGAATTTGATGAAACGAAAGTGTTTTAACGCGTTTACGAATAAAGAAACTTAGGATAGAAGAGTTCACAACCGAGGCATAAAGGATTACTCCACCTGATAAAGATAAAGAACTTGAAGATTCACCACTAACAAATTGGGTAAATAAGCGAAATAACCACGCTTTGAGAGAAATTCTCATAAATGATCAACTGACAAATCTACTTGCATACAATTGAGAGTTCACTTGTTATTATAGAGGGACGAGGACATTAAACTAGGAAACATCATACTAGAAAATATCAAACCAGGAAACCTCATACTAGGAAATATCTAATTGCGAAGCATTAATCTAGGGAACTTCTTTTTTTTAAAAAAAATAAGAAACCAATTTGTTGATCGTGTCTTTATTCTTCAACTGGTAGAAACTTCATCTAAGACACCTTCTCCTCATTGTACTCATTGGATCATCTTGTGGCCCATCTCCCTTCGCTTGCATAAACATAACATAGGCTTGCTGGATTAAGGATGATCGTATTGTACTCATGAGAGTTTTGCCTTCAATGGAACTTCAAGCTCTCATTATTTTTCCAAGCTCGCATGCTCCCGTGTCACAAACTTAATGGGCGGTCATGACGCAAAATTCACGATCTTTCCTTTGTTGATGTCCCGACGGACACAATTCTTGCAACATAGAGAACTCGCGATTCGATCTTTAAGAGGAAATTAATTAATCGATCGGGGGTCGAATCACAAAATTACGGGCAGTTTGATATCGGACGGTGTGGTATGTCGTAGGTACTTCGTAATTGGAAAAACCCAGGAACTTAGTGGGGACAAAAGCTCGAGACGAGTCCCAACGTTATTGGTCATAACGTGGATTGACCTACCATATGGGATAGGAACGGAGGTGGAGGGGAAAGAAGGGGGGAGGGGACCCCGATGGGACGTCGAGGGGACCATCATGGATTCAACTGCGACAAGGTTGACGACTTCCCAAGGCAACAAAACAAGCTTAAAGCGGACAAACGTCGAGGACGAAGCAGGCTGACCATTGTTGGAGGGGGGCGCAAGAAGTGGTCCATCGTCATCTCCCACCGCACCTTTTGACTTTTGCCTCCCCTATGCTTTCCCACTAAGGATGTGGGGACTTTCCTTTGCCCACCCTTTGAAGCCAACCATTTTCTCTCAATGATGAATTTTGCACCATTTGTGTACGTGGGTTTCATCTACAATAGGAGAAAATTATTGGGTGGGCCGGGGCTAACAGGTCTTTGTGCCCCGGCCCACGTGGCTCTTTTTTATTGGAGAAGAATAGAAAGAGCAACAGTAAAGGGGGTGCGAACCCGAGGAAAGTGGGTGGTTCAGAGGACCGTGTCCTCTACTGATTTGGCCGGGGCACAAGACACCTGTTAGACCCCGGCCCACCTAAATTTTTTCCTACAATAGTGCCAAAAATTGACTGGCTGACAGAAAAAAATTTAATGCATAGTGTGAGAGGGGTGACAGTGAAATTTGGCTCGGACCAGGCAAAAGAAAAGGCAGTGAATTTTGCTTTTTCAAACACTAATTATACTATTCATAGTATCCCATTTCGCGAAATAATCTTCATATCTAGCACTGCTTTTTTTTTTATATATATATATATCATAATGGTTGGTTGTGCACGAGCGTTTTCAAGACATTAGCTACTCATCGGTCGGGCCATCTATATAGATAATACTTTTTTTTTTTTTATCTATTCGATATTGGATGGAGTTAATTTCGCAAGTGGGTATTCTTCATGCGTAGCTCATTCAACGGTGAGTGCGTGACCATCTCAGAAAATTGGTCCTTCAATCATTTTCTTTTGTTTACTCACTCCGCAATCACTCCATAATATTCGTCAACGAAATCATTGCGTGGACGAGCTTAATCAATGGCTTTATTTGACTAAAAACCCACCAAAATGGGTTTTTAGATGTTGGCTTGTCAATTATGTCTTCACACGACAAGCCATTCAACACCTTCCTACCATAATAAAAGGCAATCGCACCTCACCCCTTGTCAACGAAATTATCGCGCAAACAAACCTTAAACAAATCAATTTTACTTGACTAAGCCAACAAGAGTACGTCTGCCCAGAGGTTAAATTTGTCAATTGCTTTCACATCACCGTGCACTCAGCAGCTTCCCACCATCCAAAAGCCAAGCACATTCCTCTCCCTCTCTCCATCTCTTAAGATTTAAAATTGTCGTCGATTAAATAATAAATACAAGAAGTGGTCCGTCCCCAACGGCCAACCTCTTTTCGCCATCTTGGTCAACCCGTCCCCGGCACGACACGCGATGCGAGCGTCGGCTGCTTTCCCCCGTTGTTTGACCCGGGTTCCTTTCGTGTCTTTTAATGCTCGCCGGCTGGTCGCGGGGGGACCAAAACAACTTTGAGTGACGTAGAAAAGAAAGAAAAAGGGCAGGAAGGAGGCATCCAAGGACGGGAACCAAAGAAATAAAGCTTACCCTTTTGCACAACTACATTAATTTAATAAATTCGGAGATAAAAAAAAAAAGGAGGGGGGAAAAAAGAAAGAGAAAAGGAAAGTGGAAGCATGATGAATCATGAGAAAAGAAAGAACCAACCCCACTTTCCTCTTCTTTAATTTGCAAACTTTGGGAAACGTTTTACCAGATCCACCATCTTCGTTTTCAAATCCTCATCATCATCCTCATCGGTCGTTACACATTGCTCAAGAGAAATTGACTTTAGTTCAGACATTGTACAATGAAATTGGAAAAATCTGCACTGATTCGACTAATCTAATTAAACCCACCAGTCTCTCTCCTTCGAGATTTTATGACCTCCTCCTTTCATGGTTTCATTTTTTTTTCTTTTCCACTCGATTTTTTCCGATGGATTAGATGACCCGCTAAACTGGAACCCCGAAGCGACGATATTCCGATGCGATGATTTCATCTTCGAATAACCGCATGTAACACCGATAATTCATCCAATATGACAACTTAGATGGTGCACAGGAGCTGTGCCATATAAATTAGCACGGACTCCAAATCGACTTCGATTAGGGCCCGTCGTTTAGCTTTTGCTTCTTGTATTCAGCAGAGGCGGCAGCACTCTCTACCGTTTCCTTTCGAAGGATGAGGCCTCTAAGAGGACTCGAGGATGAGGCTGGTCGAATCGGCCATGGAGACGGCGTGGTTGTGCTCTCCCTCGTAGGTGACGATGAGCATCGCCGGGTCGTCCAGCGCTCTCTCGACGTGCTTCCTCGCCGGGCATCCCCTGACGCTACTGCACTTGTAGTATCCCCTGTTGGAAGCAAGGGCAAAAACTCATTATCTTGACGCCGTGACGAGAGAACTCTAATATTTTCCAAAGGGTGTCTTACGAGTGAGTGCGAAGCGACAATAAGTAATGAGATTATTTAAATACCCAATAACAATAATTCATCAACGACAGATAAATTCGTAAGTGACCTCTTAATTTTTTTCAATATTGTTTTTCTTAGGGAAGGAAAAAAAGACAGAAAAAGGAGGAAAAAAAATTTGATTACCGAGGATGAGGGGAGCCTTTGATGGGTTTCTGACCGTACTTCCTCCAAGAGTACTCATCCGGCGGAATGTCCGCCAACTTCAGGCTAATCGCCGGGACTCTCACCACCCTCTTCAATCTCAATTTTCCTGCTCATCCACAAGTGACAACCATTCATTACTACCATAGAAATTAAGACCGTGCATTAATTTTCTCATCCACAATCCCACCAAATGAAATCCTTCTATAGCTAGCTACAAATTTTCAAAATATTTAACGAGCCAAAGTATTATGTTCGTTTTTTTTTTTTGTGCATTTTGATTCGGACGACAAGCCCGATCGAACGAGCGATCGAGCGGATCCACATTCGGATCGCAGCATTTGGCCTTAAAAATAGCATCTATAGTACCACGAAATAAATAGAGCCTTTGTCCGAATAATCTAATAATTGAAAGTACTTGAAAGAATATCACGTTAATATCATATAGTAAAAAGAAAGATCCACAGTAAACAAGAAAAATATGTACACGATTTTAGCGTCGTGCGGTTGAAATTCGGGTAAAGGCCATCGATTTTTTAATTACCTCTTCTTGGAGCAGTGACACCGGCCGGAGGAGGATGCGCACCTTGCCGGAGCCCAAGGTCTCGGAGCTACACTTCCTCTTCAGGACGACGACGACGACAGCGGCGGTCTTCCCGCTCACGGAGGAGCTCGTGATCTGGAAAGTCGAGGAGGAGGGGCGCACTGTTGCTGCTTCATGAACAACATGACGTTCGCTCACATTGTTATAGTTACGTTACCGTTGACGTTGTCGGCGGTCAACGGACGACCCGAACGGGTTGCTAGCGTCCCGAGGGGGCGTAGAGAAGCTTATCGTCGTCGACGAGTCCCTCCTCTCTCCGATCACCCCGTTGCCCTTCGAGATCACGGCCGAGCCGCCGTAGTGGCCGTGAGGCACCGCCGCGCCGGCGCCGGCGACGGCGGATCTGCTGGATCGGGGTGGCGTAGTAAATCTTGGGCTGGTGGTGGTGCTGGTTCGGCGATTTTCTCCGGGGCCCGTAGGACCGGGCCCCTCCGGAACCGGGCGTGGCCGGTGCGGGTGTGGCCGAGCAGGGAGATGACCTTCTTGAACTTGGAGACGGCGTCGTCGGCGACGGCCCGGCAGTCGCGGTCCAGGTCCAAGGGGGGTCGAGGGCTTCCGGGGCCTGCGTGTGTCGTTTCTGAGGGTGAGAGAGGAGCTTGATGAGCTTCTCGACGCTCTCGAGGCCGGAGGCGGCCTCTTTCACCGCGGTCTCCTCCATCTTGGCCGAGAAGGTCGAGTCGTTCCGCTAACCCAGCATGAGCCCACGGCCATGGCAGCAACACCATGAAAATGAAAGATGAGGGACAGAGAGTGTGTGAGAAAGCTAAAAGGGAATGGAGGGGAAGGAAGTTGTTGATAAATAGAGAGAGGGTTGGGTCAAAATGGAGAAAGAGAGAGAGAGAGAGAGAGAGAGAGAGAGAGAGTATTGGTGAAGTCAAGTGTGGGTGTGCAAACCCTAGTAGGTGAGAATGTAAAAACCCAACCCAAACAATTACTTTCTCCTTTCCATTTTCATGCAAATCTTTTGGAGCACGTGTCGAATAGGGTTTGGAGAGAAAATGCCTCAAAAATCAAATCAACATTTTCCCTTCATTTCCTTCTCATAAAAGTGCTTATTTACCATAATGATTTTTATTCCCCTCTTTTTCCTCCCCCTTTTTTTTCCCTCGAGGCATGTCGCTACTTGCTTTTGATTTCACGGTATGATTTCGCTGTCCGGAGAATGAAAGTAAAGAGAGCAGTATCTTCCAGGTGATGAGGTTGCAGAATATGTTATCGTAGAGACGAAGAATGCTATCACTGTGCAATCAATGTCATTAGTACTATACGTATGGATCACGCATCGATTAGTCGTCAGGAAAACATGATTTCTTCATTTGAGAATTTCCCGGTTCTTCTTTATACATCGTAGTGATTTTACCACCTCTCATTCATGTGTCAAGTCGTATATATGCTTAGCGTCGTCATATTCATGTCATAGGTAGATCAATTGCCACAGAAAATTTTAACTATGGCCGCGATCTTGTAATTGTCAAGTAGGATTGAAAGCAATTTCTTATTTAACATGTAATTAAGAAAGCAACTTAAGCATAAGGTTTAATGGGTAAACAAATCTATCGCATCTCAGGAATGCAAGAAGTTCCCATAATTGGAGTTTTGGGGAGCTTTTACATTTCACCGTGGTGGATTTCCGTATCTTCATCAGAACTGCTTTTGATTTGTGCGTTGTTCATGACAAATTCTTCCCTCAATAGTTTATATAAAAAAATTGTCGCTTTAGAAAATCCATATTAATTCCCTAAAACAGAGAGAATACTATGTTTTCTTTTTTGTCCGCGCCACATATCGTCGACCTATACGTCATCATCAATTTTCTTAGGTCGATTCGCATTTCACCTTAAGAAACGATAAAAATCGCGCCGTAAATCTCTTGGCGCCGCTCCAAGAATTACAGACCGGTGCAACTTTTGTTTTTTACCCCGACAAGGGTCATTTTAAAACCGATAGGGACCATTCGATTGTCGATTGACGTGAGACCACGAAACGCAAAAAACAATATAGGCTAATTTAATTACAGCTTCGGAAATAACGTGGCATGTTTTTTCAAGGAGGAGAGAGAAAGGAATTCAAAAGGCTACACGTGAGGACATTGACCTGATGGGGAACGTGGGGGCCACGGGAGGGAATGCTTGGTCGAAAGGACGTGGGACATCAGGCGGGGCGATCAAGTCAAACCATTGTCCCGGAGCCGTCCGATTCTTTGACGAAGAAGGCTACAATGATAATGTTGTTGGGCAGCGCCAGCGTGATTGAGTTGACTTTTCGGTCACTTCTAATTTTGTCGGGAGAAATAATAGTAATAATAATAACAAGGATTGCTGTTTCTTCACGTCTCTAGTGAATGAGAGCCGACGTTAGGTCGACAACGGATGAGACTACAAACGAGTGAAGACATGTTGGAATAGGGTGGAAGAAGAGTGAACTCGAGAGCTTGACTTTTGTTTTCTTTCTATTTTTTAATGGCTAAAGTCGGAATTGTTCAATTCGAAAGTTATCATAGTACTAATTCTACTTAATTCTATTCGAGAATGCTTGGATCCAGTGGTTTCCTACCTAATCAAGGGGTTCATATTGTCCCCCCCCCTTTCTTTCTTATGGCTTTAGCTCGATGTAGTGTGATAATGACCGCATATTGACATTAGGATGCTCGTAATTATCCAATCAATTTCGCGTTGTGAAATCTCATAAGGAAAAGTGATCCACAGTCCAATGATCGATCAGAGGCATTGATTAGAGTGTTCATACATAATGATTTGAGCTGGTGAGGTGATTAGGATTTTGTACTTGGATTTGAAAATCACTAGCATAAGATTTTAAGGAGGGCAATAAGAAAGTAATTACCGAGGTCATGTTTGTTGACTAGGAATGAGAGAGTAGAACAGGAATGAGAACTCTTTATTATTATTTATTATTATTATTATTATTAGAATGCTGGTAACTTGAAATAAAAAGGAATGGAGATAGATAGTGGCAATGAAAACGCTCCATTACTATGTTTTGATTATTTTGCGGAGACGTAGCAGGAAAAAATATGCGGCCATCAAATAGGTGGGCTCTGACCAAAAAAAATTGTATGATTCAGCATAAAAGAAAAATGAAAAAATTATCCAAAAAAACCTAAATCTATCGGACTTTTATTAATTTAGTCATAAACCTTTTAATTTTACCAATAAGTCCTAAACCTTTTTTATATTTTAGTAATTGAGCACATCTGGCCATTTTTGGCTGAAAATCACTAACGTGGATGGTAGGTATCCAACGTGGCATGCCGGCACTGACGTGGATAATTTTTAATTATATTTTTCAATTTTAATAATTTTTTTTCTTTTCTTTCTTTTCTTTATTTATTATATTATTTTTTTTTTTTTTGCATTCTAGCCGATGAGGTTGTCGGCCACGAGCGAGGGCCGACACCCTCACATGTTGGCCAGCAAGGGCCGTGATGCCTTCTTTTGGTCTGGGCCGACGGTATCATGTAGGATGACCGATGGCCAGCATCCACGTTAGCGATTTTTTTTTACTAAAATTGATCAAACAGACTAAATTGACGAAGCGTGAAAAGATCTATGACCCAATTGGCAAAATAAAAATATTTAAGATCGAATTAGCAAAAGTATAATAGGTTTAGGATATTTTGAACAATTTCTCCAAGAAAATCATGGAGGAATATTTATTAGAAGAAAACAATTAAATAAAAAATATGGCATAATATTCATCTCCATTCCTTTCTTTGGCAAATTTGAAATAAATTTCTTTAATCTGTGTGTCGTCATGGAAATTTTCAATCATGTTTCGGATTATAAAGACCGTCACATTCCTATTCAAAACCAGAATGAACGAGGGGGAATGCGCGACAACCGTCGACAATGTGAATGAGCTGTGAAAACACAAGATTTGCTTCCACAAAATACGATTCCTCATCGGATTGAAGGTGGATTCATACATATTATTATGCATGGGACCACATTTTGTCACAAAAAGGGAATATTCCCACCCGATTGGAGGATACGAAAACGCCAAGGTTGGGTGAGAACGCCAAAGTCTTTAGACGTCGGAATGAACAAATCTACCACGTCTGAAAAGTCTTTTAAGTTCTTCGAGATGAGGTTGGACCAATTCGCATTTGGTGTAGAATTTGTTTGTCTTCTTTCGGACATTAGCGTTGAATTCATTGATTTTTGTCTTCTTGGAGGACGCTACGCTACCATCAATTGCTCTGTGATAGGAATAAAAACGGGGCGGTTTTGAAGACCCTAATCCGGCCCAATTGAATATGCGTGAATCCAAAATTTGCATGACTGTAATTTCATGAGTTAAAATTAGGAAAGAAAGAGCGTTTCGACAACCCGTGCCGGATCGGATTCGGGTTTCGAATCTCCAATACGACTTGATTTTGAGTTCAGACAGGAGTTCAGATTCCCTGCCTGAGGATTTCTTTTCCTGATGCCGCAGTAAGCCTTTTGGCACGTGTGAGCACATGCAAGCTCAGGTTTTACAATCCGTTTCCTATACGATATGCAAATTAAAAATGTGCTGCATGCCGATTAACGCTTTTAATCTTTTTTTTTTAATTTCTGGTACGCTTTAGACAAGGGTAATTAATACATATTAACATGTCATTTCTCTTGAGTCGGGGCCTTTAAATGTAATTGGACATGTTTATATACTTTTAAACACGTTTTACATGTCTATACTTATGGAAAGCGTTTTTTTTTGGGGGGTTAAATTTTCCTTCTTGAATTTCAAATTCATGACAAGACTAGGAGAAAATTGCTCACGATTACATCTTCGAATTAACGGAAACGTACGAGGATGAAGTCTTCATGTTGGGGGGGTTGCAAATTTGTCACGTTAGCGATGTTGGTCCTTTCGTGTCATTACTGACACAACTACACTTGTCGACAAAGAGAATTAGGTCTCGCACAAAAATAAATCTCCAAAAGTGTAATAACATCTGATTCAGTTAATAGTACTTGTGTTATTTTTATACTTAACCTGAACCTATTGCCGTCTGTCCGTTCTCGGAGGAAACTTGTCTCGTTCCTAGATTGGACTAAGGAGATTTCGGACAAATATAAGACAAATGAAAACCCTAGCTCCCTCCTCCCAAACTCTCTATCTCATATCAAGGCCAATTCGAGGTTGCCCAACGTCAAAAACCACGGATCAATCACGATCGCTGGTCGTCCGGGGTCCGTGACCTCACATGAGCCTTGCCGCCTCGGTAGGTATTATTTACACGTTAGAATTACATCCGCGTCACAGTAAACATGCGATCACCAATCAGAGATCGGTTGCAAAGACTTCGAGAAAAATTGCAATCCATTTTGGATTCTAATCCTTGTTGTACCATGACTCGTTGGGATCTTTCTGCCGAAATGAAACGACCTCATGCTTCACATTACTTTTCACCAGTGTAGCGACAGAAGCTCAGAACAGGAGTCAAGATGGATTCGCGGGATTCGTCTCGTCTCATCTCTTGGCTTAGCTTGCTCCAATTAGAAGCCAAAGACACAGAGCAAGATCGTCCGACGAGATTCGCAGACTAGATGGATCTACCTCTGGCGATTCTTTGGCATGGACATTCGTGTTAATCATTGGTGAGATTCGTAAAACCTTTCAAAGTACTAATTGTTAGTAAATGAGTTGTTTAGCCGAAAAATGTCTAAACTGACCAACGAAACTCATTCTTCAATTTTTATTAAAGGAGACGGTGTAAGCTGTGATTATAAACCTTAAGCAACAACTCAAGATGATCATGTTTAATATGCGAATCACAATTATAAGTAGAGAAAGTTACGTACCCGATTTGAAATACATCGTTCTTGATGCGGAATATCGATGTTCCAATACTCAAGAACTTCTCCTCTATAACCCCCTTTAATCACTGGCTTAATGAAACTGCCACTCAGATATCGCGTTTTTGAGACAACTCTTTATGTAAGGTTATTTGTGTATAGGATTCAGAGGAGGGATTTGAGTTCTATTTATCGAGTTTATAACTTATCTCTCATTATCGATAAGTTTTAACTTGACCCATACTATCCAATTCTCTATTAGACTAATTAAGAAACTCGTATTCAAGAAATCTTATCTAAATCTTATCTCTTTGCTTTTTAAGACCAATTAATAGTTACAACATTAATTAATAAAGTCTACAATAAAGAAAACTCTTACATTCTCCACTTGGGCTATATTGATTAAAATCGTACTGCATACACGCATCTTTATATTGATCTAGAGATAATTCTTAATAGTTAATATGATTCCATAAAGCATCAAAAGACACAAAGCCATTCATGTGCACAAGTGCTCTTAACTTTGCTAATATGGATTTAATATGGTAGTGTGTCAAACGGATAACACCTCAAATAATGAAAAACTTTATGTGTTATCCTCTTTGTCAGTCGCTATTCTCTTACTTTAGTGTCATAATACATGATGTGCCACTATAGAATATTCTAATGGTTCCAATGGACCAACATATGTCTTATTTTTATAGTTAACTATACTTTATGTATAACAAGACATATGCATATGGCTAAAAATAATGCCTCAACCATCACTCAGGTTACTAATGCCTTGAGTTTTTTCGTTAGATATACATTATATTTGAAATAATACATTCATAAACACTTTGTTGAATGCAAAAAAGTCAATGCATATCAAAATTGTTACTAAATATAATAGAACACAGATGTTAATATATGAGCATCTCATGATGCTAAAACACTCTCACTAAACAATAACATCTCATGATACTACTAATCCCAGAAATTGATATGTCGTAACAGCATCCATGATGCTTTTAAGCCCATGACATGTTGTTCAATATGCAAGGGCAAAGACCTTTAGTTAATGGGTCTGCAGCCATATAATATGTGAAATAAGCTCTACTATAGTGTCAACATTCTCATATGTTATATTTATGGCCAAAAACTTAACCGCCAGATGCTTCAACCTCTCGAGACCTCTGTCGTTATTAATAAACAACACTATGAGTTATTGTCACAATACAATTGTGTGGATCTATCCACAAAATCAAATACGATCAACTTCCTATTGAGATTTCGAAGCCCAATAGCCTGAGTAACTGCTGAATAACATGTTATGAACTACGCTTACATGGTAAAAGATGATACTGTTTTATATTTATCACTTTTCCATGATACTGCACCACCTGTTATATACAAATAAATCTAGTTGTGAGTTTTACGTTATCCTAATAGCTACCAAAGTCTGAATTCGAATAGACTACTAGCTGCAGGTCCTAAATATGTCTATAAGTAGCATATAATTTTTTGCCTTCTTTAAGTTTCTCAAACCTTTCTTAACAATAACCCAGTGATCATATCTTGGATTTATCGTATTTATCTAAAAGTCTCGTTGCAAAAGCAACATCTGATTTGGTGAAAACTTGAGCATACATAATGCTTGCAAGTGCACTAGCATATGATACATTCTTTATTTAGGTTTTTTAAAAATATTTGTATGAGGACATTGTGACAGATTAAGTTTATTGCCCTTAATGACATGAGCAATTCTTGACTTGCAATACTATATACTGAATCTTTTCAAAAGTACAATTAACATATGTCTTCTGAGATAAACCAAATACATGGCAAGAATGATCCATATGGATCTTTATGCCTAAGAGAAAATACGCCTCACCAAGGTCAATCATGCATGATAATATGCCTTGATAATATCCGCTTTATCTCATGCAGTAATTCAAGAAAATTGCTCTCAAGCAAGATATTATTTACATAAAACACAAGGAAAATAAATTTCCTTCCATTGCATATGTAGTATATATAGTAATTTACTTTGTTCTTAACATAACCAAATAACAACCCCGTGAAACTTAAGTACCACTGTCTAAAAGCTTACTTGACCCCATAAAAAGTCTTTTTTGTCTAGAATCCCCATAAATAATATCAAACCTTATTCCATGGTATTTTTATGAGATTCCTCTTTCTCTACACATAAGCTTGCCTAAATCATTTGCTACAAAATCTTCGGGTTATACCATATATTCCTTATCAATGTCTCCATCCAAGAGGAATTGGCGCAACTTCTCTCGATTCATCTTGAATGAGACGTCGAAAAAAATCTACCCCTTGCATTGGCCTTCTTTTGCCGTTCGGTTAATGGCAAAAAATCTAGAGTGCGTAGACCCATTACTCCATTGCGATCATTCCTCGCAGCATTGTCAAGCTCTGGATAATTTCTTGTTATCGACATTGAAATTCCTCAATCAAATTACAAGTTGTCCCACCAAGTGTGCCAAAAGAAGTTTCACCGGAAAGTGTCCAATCGACAAAATACCTTTCACGGAAACTCGTTCTTTAATTTTTATTAAGGGGAGAGGGTTTTGCAGCGATTCTGAATAGGAGTCTCAATAAATCAGAAGAATAGATGTGTTTTGTTGGAATTTAATCCATGATGAAGTACAAAACGTTTTATCAGAATTTAATCAATGGCAAAGTGCTATGATAAAGAGATAATGTCGGAATTTAATCGATGACGAAGATCTAAAAACTACGATTAAAGTACAAAAATGAAAGCTGCGGCAAAACAAAATTGTGGGAAAATAAAGATAAAATTAAAGAACATCGAGTTTTGTGATTGATTCGAGGGGCTTTACCAAGAGTACACTTGGGTTACTTATAATCCTACAGCGGTTACAAAGCTAGAACTCAAATAAACAAATAAGTTCCTACCCCGGTGGTTACTAGAAGTTACTTCACAAACACTTATCCAAAAGAAGTTGCACAAATCCTAAATTAATGGATATGGACACGAAACCACCTATCTGTTTTCTTCTTGTCGATTGATCACCGTCGATATCGATCAATGACTTTATTGAGAAATTTCAAGGCTCTCATCAATAACTTCGCATTATGGTGTTGATGACTTCGCTGGCGAGTTATCGATTCCCTTCAAGTTATTGATACTTCTGTTCATAAATGACCAAACTCTCCTCTTATTGACTAATTCTATCACTTCTAGACAATAACTAAAGTTTGCCATTTTTTAGTGTGAACATAAGTGAAGGCACGAGTTAGCTCAGTCTTGATCTTGAATAAGGAATTAGTCGTGCCGTGTCGTGTCGGTCGAAATTTAGATTCTTCACGCCGCGCTGAAACTATCACCCCTCGCACGTCTCGTCAAACAAAGTTTTTTTTTTTTTTTTTTGCGGCGGCATGTCGTGGCGACGTATATTTGCTACAACCTTAACATAAGAGACAATTACAATACGTCTCATGAACGAATGTTCTGACCGGCATGAGAGATGTCGCTGCCAACGTCAAGAAATCACAGCCTACAATTCTTGACGTGCGTGTGCACGCGTGCTCCAACCGGCGAAGATATCCCGGCGTGATTGGGGAATCGTTTTTTCCATGCTCCCCTTCTAATTCGGCACGTGCGGGGCACTTGGTCAGACAAATACAGAGTCAGTGACGGAGCACGTGGAGAGACGGGGGGAGACGTGATTGAATAGGGCTGCCTTCGTGTTGACTTCTAAGGCGAATGTATCAAGCTGCTTTTTTTTTAAATAATAATAAAAAATTTTAGGATTAATAACAAAAAAAAAATCTCAAACTGATACACTTCGATAAATTTACTCAAAATTATTTTTTTACAATGAAAAATCTAAACCGGCACAATTGTGACAAATTTATCCTAAACTACTTTTTTGATTATACTTGTGACAATTTTACCATAAACTAATTTTTTTATCACGAAAAACTCCAAACTGATATATCTGTGACAAATTTACTCTCCGTTAAATTGGGTTAATACCACGAAAAATTTCAAATTATACACATGTGAACAATAAGGGTAAAAATTCAAACCGATACACCCATCAATTACACGTTTTATATAACTTAGCACTTTAACAATTAGACTTAACAAAATAAAACGGAGAGAAATTATCCATATGTACCAATTTGGAGTAAATTTGTTATAAGTGTACCGGTTTTAAGTTTTTTTGTGTTTAAAAAATAAATTTGAGCTAATTTGTCACAAGTGATCGTTTGGGTTTTTTGGCAATATTAACCCTAATTTTTATAGCTCGTACCAGATCGCAAGTCGACGGAGCCTTACTAGATACACGAATCGCTTCGTCTCTTGACCCGTCCCTCGTGATATTGGGAGATGTGCAACTTAGCAATAAGATTTAACTGATAAATCGCCTCATGCTCTCAAGACTGAGTCTGAATTTTGTCGCGACAGATCATTAACACGTCTTACCATGAAAGCTTACCTTATTACATGCGCTGAGTTCAATTTTTTTTTTTTTTGGTATTTGACCTTTAGCATAGAGATTTGGAGTACTGCTTTTCTTTGGTTTCATTTGTCATCATTTTTGTTTTGTTGATTTCCTGGAAACCTTATTAAAGTGCTCTATATCCGCTTAGTGTAGTTATGCCTATTCAGAAAATTGAGGAATATTACTCAGTTAGTCTTAAACTTATTGTACGAATAATGATTCAGTTTTAAACTCTTCCAATTTTGTCAATTAGCCCTAAACATTTGCACGAAATTCCATCATAGTCATTCCAATCAATTTTTTACTACAATTGTTGACGTAGCAATTCAGTCGTCGTTGGTCTTCTATGTGGCACATATTTCGATAAAAATTGACAGGAATGACTAAATTAAAATTTCGAGCAAAATTTTCGATTAAATTGCCAAAAGTAAAAGTTTTGGCTAAATTGATATCCATACAATAAATTGGATTAATTGGATAATTTCTTGAAAAAACTAAGGGATATGATCCCCTTTATGCCTTACTTGGTTATATTGGTGGAAAATCGAGGTCTCACTATTTCTAGACCCCACAACGAGATCAATGACGCTTGCATTTTTCCATGATAAAACTATTCTTTAGCAACTCCCTTCCAATTGGCTGTGGAAGCCCCCCCTCCTCTTTATGCTTTGTTATGTCTCGAATGCGGTCAGTCCATTGTAACCTCTTCGGTTCTTGATGAAAATTTGCCGTTTTGTTGCCCAAAAAAACAAAAAATAGAATAATATAATCTTTTTGAAAAAAATACCAACCATACCCTCGTCACCCTTCCACTCTTTTACTACTTTACACCCTCCCCTTTTTGGATTTACCGCTTTGCATCCTAAGTTTCAACTAATGATACAAATTGCATCTCACATAAGCCAATGTCTACTATTACTTTACTAAACCCCACTTTTTTCTTTCCAATTTCCCAGCCACAGTTTTCCAACACCCCAAACAGATCCATGAATTCGAAAATCCTAGGAACGCTCCCGAAGCCAACACCGTCCACTATAGCAACTGACCCAACCGTCATCCTAGCCTTTTGCACCGTTCGCCACCGTCCGCCACAGTAACCACCGAGGACTTAACCCTGGGGGTCACTCATTTGATTTGAATCCCACCAGTCGTGTGTCAAACTACTCGGAGTTCGAATTGCCAGTAACTAAATGTCCGAGCTTAATCGGTTCATGAGACTTGCATGGTATTTCTAGGAGCAATTATGGATTTGGAAGGAAAAGGGTAGATTATTGATGTGACTTTTTTTTATGGTTAGGTCACTAAAATATGTATTCATATGACCAGAGGTCATACTATGACCACCGACTTAAACTGTAAAGGTATATATGATTCACAATGACTAGATTGATCATGTGTTGACAGACAATCCGACACGGTAGTTGGGGATGCATAGGATCTCGAATTTGCATTTGTCTTGAAATTCGCGAAAAAGCATTTTTATTGACGGGATTCTTTTTCTATTTCGTAATCTCAACGGTTGACTTTCTTGGTCGATTATGATTTGCTCCGACTACGTACTACGTCTTTATCCCTTTGTCTCCCAATACGATGATTGATGTGCGGAGATATGTTCAGTTAGGGCGTGCTTGATACCTATAGTTTTGAAGTCATTGCTGCAGTTGATTGACCTTTTCTTTTTTTCAAATAATGTAGGAGCACGAGTTTCAGCGATTCCGATTATATAGAGGTCCATGAAACACCCTGCAAACCCCATGAATCAATTAAGTACAGACTTTTGGTCTACATAGACCGCACTGACCTAGAGCAGTTTGCACGCAATTTGTGGGATATAACTTTTACGTACACATGATTTAATTGATCTAGACGAATCAAAAAGCAATCAATGTCTTAAGTCACTCTATGAAGCTAATATTCAATGGAAACTAGTTACTTACCAAATACTTCTAGCCTACCAATACATACCAATACCTTTCGTGGTCTTAAGATTGGTAATATACTAGTAACATTTTATTTCACTACTCCTATATTATTGAATAATTTTATATTTCAGTATCTAAAGTCTCCCAGATTTTCATATCATCTCATCAAGCAAGTCCTAAGCATTTCATCTAGGAGTACTATTTAATAGCACAATATGGGTAAATTCAAGCCATTTGACTTGAGGAACCGAAGAATTGTCATAGACTTTTACAATTGATTGGGGATAGTCAAAATGTTTGTTGAATATCCAAGACAAAGGAGGCTACATTTAATCAGCTGGATCGGATTGAATATAATAAGATATGATTTGATTTATGATATCCTGTGTTTTGTTTTGTATTTTACTAGAGAAAATACGATAACATAAATCTAACTAATATTTGATGTTATTGGATAGGAGGACCATATAAAAATTAAGATACCACTGAAAATTGAAGTGTGTGAAAAAAAAGAAAAAAGGATGGTGGAAGCATGGACTGCCTGACATAATCCCTCTGCCTCCAACTTCCTAGAATTTCTAATCCCCAATTATTGGAAAACTTCAATATGTCTCCATAATGGTTCACCCAAAATTTTAATGGGAAATTATAAAACATGTACAAGTTTTCATCTAAATATCGCTTACCTTCTCTCTCTCTCTTTCTGCTGGATATCTTTCTCTTCTCAAGCTCGAGGCATGGAGCCTTGTGCTTGTGCCGATGGCCGCTTAAGCTCGAAGCTTGATTTTGAAAACATCCGCTAAAGCTCCGCGCTCACCATGGCCGCAAGAACTTGGATTTTTGCTATGGCCTGGCCAAATCTGAGCTCTTAGCCACGAGCCGTGGTCGCGAGATCTAGCCTCTCGCATCGACAGGTCATCCTTCGTCATGGCCCGACTGAACTTACGCCGGAGACAAACCAAGTCAACCTGATGCCGTGGGGGCAATCGAGGGGTCTGAGCCTGTGACCGGAGGCCACAAATCACTTGATAATAAGCCCTACTCCACTGAGCTAACCACCGCGGTGGTCATAATAAGTACTGGCAATTTTTTTGTGCCTGAGAATTAACCCAAAATTTGGGGAGAGTGGGAAACAAAGGAAGAAGAGCCTTTCATTAGAGAACCTTGAAATGAGGTGGAAAAAAGATAGTTGGGTTATGCTTGGGAGGAAACCTTCTTTAGGCCCGTAAATCCTACAGATTTGACCCAAGTGTGCCTCGGATGGCATCGCCTCGATCAAGCAAATTGGATTACATATTAAATTACATGGTCTGGGTTGGTTATGTCTTGCACTAATACGCTAATGATATCCCAAGGCCATATCGCGGTCAGTACCGAAAAAAAAAAAAAGTAGAATTGATTTGATCACAGGGTTTAAACCTCATACAACCGCAAAATGCATTAACCTTTCAAATTCAAGTGGTTAGGTAATCTGGTTAAGTCTGCATAAAATTATGCCTTAATAGATGGATTGACTACATGTTCTTAATTATTCATGTATTTGAGTGTAATTAGACTGTCGGGTTCGTCCCTGATTTTCGCTATAATCCTTTTCTCGTTATATTTTGTGTGAAGAAGCTAGTGAAAAGTAAATACTGATTCAACTTTGAATTTATCTATTTGGAATAGTAAAACCCTTCTAAGTATGTCAAAAGAATACCTAGCATGCTCGGAACAAAATTCTAGTGACGTCAGCAATTTAGTTTTGTATGAGTTGAATGTCAATTTTCGATTTCTGAGTAACTCTTGAAGTATCATATGAAATGGTTAGATGTTATATTTCCTTTGAGTCAACTTATTTTGGTTACCCTAAGCGACTCCTAATGTTTTTGGGTACCCATACCGAACTATTATCAACAAATAGGAAAATTCTATGAAGGAGAAAATTTACATCAAACAGACGACTAATGCAAGGCAATGTTTTTCTCTTTTTGCAACAAAAAGGAAGGATTCACATGAAAGCATTACACAGCAGATGTTTTTTACGCAACGAAGCACCACTGGCAGGAGCAACGCTTAAACCAGCTAGAGGCGTAGTATCATTCTCGAAGATCCCTGGGATCGCAGCAGCATTAGCCAGCCAATCCGGACACGAATTACCCTCGCGAAAAGTGTGGATCAAATCGATAGCCAAGCTCTCAACAAAATCTTCTGAACTAGAATGTCGTTGACCCCAGTACTGGTATCTCCAGTTAGCAGCTGTTGCAGGGACTTTGTGATACGGTTCGGCTATGACTTTACAGTTGCCAAGCTCCCTGCTCGAGAAAGACCCTTTAGAATGGCCCAAACCTCAGCCTTGGGATTAGCAGGGTGTACGAACTTATCATCGAAATCTCCTGAATTCGTCCATTGCCATAATCACCATCATGTACCTCCAAAAGTTGTGGCCCAATTCCCCCTCCACTCTATCCAAAATCATCCTGCAGGTTTTGTGAAAGCCAAGTCAAGGGTGAGTCATGTCCCATTGGATTTCTAGCAATCCCTTGGTACATAGACGAGGGAGTCAACCTTATGTCGGCATGTCGGATGGTTTGCATCGGCAGTCAAATGCTGCTTTGCACGAAATTCGTTGGTCATTAGACTTTGATGATCTCTGTGGTCCCTTCCATTTCTGCATTGATTCCGGAATTCAGTTCGTTGCTCGGGCTCCTCCCCTTTTAGAAATTCAAACCTCGACTGTGTAAAGTACTAATCTTGACTATTTAAACCCCAGATCAGAACTTCTTGGCCGCATTCCTCTTGAGGCACAGCGATAGCTTGGATATAAGAGGCTATCTCTTCAGGCAGGAAGGGCTCAATTAGAGGATAATCCTACTCCTGCTTCAATACATAGTCACTAACAAGTGAGCGCATCAAACGAAATTGAATGGAGTCCTTTGCCAGTAATTATGGAGAGTGTGGCTGATTACATGACATGCGGTGGGATCGCAGCAACCCAAGGACAGACCCGGGTAATCAAACCTGCGAGTGACTGTCCACCCTGATAGCTTATTTCCGACCCATCGCTGGTCGATAAAGAACACGTGTTGCTAGCCCAAGGCTTTCGAAGGAGAGTCGGAGGTATTCTTGGAGCAGATAGTTCTTGTCCCTGTGAGACTCACCTTTCGTCAAAAGGCTCTATTGAGATCTTCAAGGGAGGATTCGACTAGTTTCATCTGATCGATAGACGCTTCGGGTAGTAAAAGTAGATCATCAGCAAATATTAAGCGAGCAATCTGAGGTCCGTTCCTTGCAAAACGAAAGGGACTCAACTCTTTGCCCTCGACTGCATTATCGATCACCTGAGAAAGCATATCAAGGCAGAGCATGAATATATACAGGAGGAAAGAGGGTCTCCCTGTCTGTCTTATGCCGCTAGTTGCATTATCGATTGCCTTTTGTCTTATGATTAGTTAGTACTTTGTTTTAGTGCTTTAAAATCCGATCAGTTGATCTAAGTGGGAGAAATCCAAGTTTAATTACTCCAAAAATGATGGAGATGGAGCAAATTTGGCACCTTATCCTGGCCCCTCAAGTGAAGACTCGATTTCTGGATCCGTCCCAGGAGTGGATCATTTCCTGATCAAGGACGGGTTTATTCGGAACCCGTCTTCCACGTACAAAGCTCGACTAAGGCTAGGAAATTAAGCTGAGGAGGACGGGCTTTAGTCCGTTCACCTAGTTTTAGTAATGATTTTGTAGCTCACGTTACATAAACTAATAGGCCTGAATTGATGCACAACTTCGGGACCATCAAACTTTAGAATAAGAACAGAAAATGTTAGGAGCGCATAGCAGAAATCTAACAATACCTTAACTTGGAATATCGCTAATAAAAGCCTAAATCCAAACCCATCAACCTATTTAATTGGATCTATCTTCACTCAAAAGTTCTAACATATTAATCGCTCCGAGCCACACCAATTCTCTTACATAGGACTTTTTCATACACAACTCGCATGTATATCTTAACAATCTCCCATTCACATGTGGGTTCGTTGTTAAGATAATAAAGTGGAAACGCTGACGGATTTTGCAAATAAGTTAATACGAAAAGAGAATTAAACGATGAACAATAAAGAACACTAGAGATCTACGTGATTCAGTCCGAATGTCGATATACCTACATCCACGAGGAGAGTTAGCAATAATAATCCATTATAATTGGATAATTGAAGTTATAGTCACTTGTACGCTCGAGTGTTTCCTACATCTAAATTAAACCCAAAGCAAACCCAAAGCAAACCCTCAAGTATTGTCTTGTAATATCTCACAGAGAACTTGCTTAGAAAGCTTGCAGAGAAAATCGATATCCGTCTTGTTTACTTTACGTATGGATAAAGAAAAGAACGTCTATATGTTCTTTCTTTTGCATTCCGTGTGGTGTTTGGAGGAGAGAGCTCCTTCACTATGCGGCTTCTACTTCCTTGTCTTCTCTATGCAGTGAATGCAAGAAGGAACCCTGGGGCAACAATGTTCTCTCTTGGAAAAACCCATGCCTTAATTTCCTTTTTTTTTTTTTGTTAATATCACGAAAAACCTCAAACTAGTAAATCTATGATAAATTTATCCCAAATTATTATTTGACCACAAAAAATTTCAAACTGATACATCTGTGATAAATTTACTGTGCGACCGGCCGCGGCCCGCGGTCCGTTAATTTTCGTTAAATTTAACACCAAATTGCTGAGTTTAATGGCACATGGCAGTTTATGAGTGTATCAGTTTGGGACCGTTACCCTTTGTTTGTCATAGATGTATTAATTTGAAATTTTTTGTGATATTAACCCAATTTAACGAACGGTAAATTTGTCACAGATGTAATAGTTTGGGGGTTTTATGGTAAAAAAATATCAATTTATGGTAAATTTGTCATGATGCACTAGTTTAGGATTTTTAATAGTAAAAAAAAAATTGGGATAAATTTGTCAAGATGTACTAGTTTAAGATTTTTCGTGGTCAAGAAATAGTTTGTAGTAAATTTAGCACATGTGTATTAATTTAGGGTTTCTCGTGATATGAACCCTTGCTTTTTATATGGGTCAACAACTTTTACATCTTTCGACTTGGGCCCACCACATAAGCTCATATATATTGTACAATATGGGCCCATTATCTTTGTCACAACAGTGGGCTTCTCCTTCCTTTGAAATAGAAACACATCCCCAATATATGTGTGTGTTCCCTTCAAAAGCAATTCTAATCCAATTAGAGCTCTTTGGATTTCTTTCCTATTGGTTAACAAAACCAATTTATATCCTTCAACTGCATTGGATTCTATAAGCGGCTCAAACTCAAGACATTAATTTAACAATCCCCATCTTGGCTTGACGTTTGAAGTTAAGTCATAGTGTTCATCATCCATGCTGCTCTACCAACGCCTCAATGGGTGTTCACTCTCCACAAACGCCTATTAAGCTCAAGCAGAGCTTGAACTTGTCCAAAAGAATGAAATCAATCCACATGCCCAAAGGATTCTCCACCGCAAGAAATTTCTTCTGAATCACATCCTCTCTTGACATGTTATATCTGACGTAAAGTTTCCAATGTCAATCGTCAACAAGGCCATAGTGTCTCCTAACGACGCTTTCCAACTCGTAGCACCATTAACAAAAGTAAAGGCATAATTGCTCAACCATTGACCATCTTTCAGGTTCCCCACATGACCCAGGTTCACAAACCTAGTTACCATCACACTACCTGAACTACATTCTCGTAAACATATCCCAACATCTATCGTCCCAAATAAAATTAGGAGGATCCACTTCACAACATCACAATGTATACCTGAATTAATCGTATACATTTTTTTTACTACATGTAATAAACATATCAAGCCTAGTATTATCCATGGCATAATTTAGACAACCAATAGTACTAGGACAATTGCTCCACCTCCATCCAAGTGCACTGTGATATACTAAACAGTATGCAGCAAGTAGGGTACTTACATAATTTCTTCTAGTAGTCTCTCTCTACATCTCCACACCTGAATCTGTCTCTACTACACCCAAATTATCTATTTTAATATCTACATACAACTGTTGCGCTATCTCATCAACCTCTACTGACCACCTCGAAGCTTCATCAACTATAACCTCAGAACAACTATCAACTACTATGGAATCTAGCGACTATGTAGACTCTGTCACATCTGCTACTCTTTGAACATTTCTAGGCTTTACCTGAAGCTTCACCTGTTTCTGAACACTATACAGATCTTTCTCCCCAATTGATCCCTCGCTCCTCTTCTAAAACAAGGCAGATTCGTCAAAGATAACATCTCTATTGAACATACATAAAACTGGATGAATCATACTCGATGCAGCACGGCCTGTATCCCTCTACCCCATGTGCATAGCCTAGAAATATGCACTTCCTTGCCCTTGACTCCTGCGCACCATCACTCATATGAGCATAAGCAGGACAACCAAACACTCTCAGTTCGGTGTAATCAATAAGCTTACCTAACCACATTTTCTCAGGAGTTTTCCGATCAATTTCTAGTAATGTTGATCTGTTCACTAACCAATAAGCGGTATTCACTTCTTCAGCTCAAAATCTTCATCTAATCCAACATTGAAGAGTAAAGACTGAGATCTCTCCAATATAATCTTTTTCATTAGTTCTGCAACTTTATTCAAATGTGTTGTATTGACAACAGCACGGTATCTCACCATGCCTTTCTCTACGCAAAACTGACAAAGTTCATCAAAATAGAATTCTAACCCTTTATCAGTTCTTAGGCACATAATCTTTCTTCCTATCTACTTTTCAATGATCACCTTCCATGACTTGAACCGACCAAGAATCTCACTCTTGTGTTTAAGAAGACAAATCCAGACTTTTCTTGAAACATCATCAATAGAGGACAATACTTACCTGGCACCCCCTTTGGACAGAACTAAAGAGGGTCCCCATAAGTCTGAGTATGCGCAGCCTACAAACTCCAAGGTACGGTGAGCTGTCATACTGACGTCACTTTTCGTTAACTACCATATCACAGTGATCGCAAAAGTTCAACTTCTCAAGTTGATGACCTCTTAGTAGACCCCTCTAACTCATACAATCATCTCCTTCTCACTCATGTGTCCAAGTTTTAGATGCCATAACTGTGTAATATCCTAACTTGAAGTATCAGAGAATTTAGCAAAAGAGCCAATCACTATCTTTCCTTAGAGGAGATATAACCGGCAGTCTATCTTTCCTCGCATCATAGTAAGCACACCTCGATAGACCTTTATAACTCTACTTTCAACAAAAATTCGATATCTGAACCTATCAAGAGCACTCCATGAGATAAGGTTCTTTCTCAGTTATGTCGCATGCCTTACATCTATCGGCATTTGCACCACTCCATTGTGCATCTTAATTCGTATTGTTCCGTTCCCCACTACTTCACAAGCAACACCATTTCCCATAAGCACCTTACCACCCTATGTGCATCCTCCACAGACTTTACTTCTTCCAAGTTAATTGTTTCTCATCAGGCAAGGCCTTGTTAACATTCTTCAAGTCCATCAAGAGTTTCTTAAACTCATCTAAGTGGGCTCTAATGGATGTGCCTTCAACCATCCGGAATTAAAACATCCTCTTTACCATATATAAGCGATTGTTCAAATCCTTCATTACATAGAGTACCTAAAGTTTAGCCCACAATGATGCGGCATCCTTCTCCTTGGCCACCTCTATCAACACCTTATCCAATAGGTTAACATGATTATACTTCTCGTCTTCCTCAATAACACATCCTTTTTAGCATCTTTCATTGTTTCAGGCAACTTAGCCTTACTCTCCAATGATTTGACCGAATTTGAATTGTTAATAATGCCTCCATCTTGAGACTTCATAACCCAAAGTTATTTCTACTCGTTAAACTTCTCAATCTCAAATTTCGCTCTAGACATAATTGCAATAGCATAATTTTTAGATAGTCATCAAATAAGCAGAAGCCCCAAATCAACTCCAAAAATCTAGTAAATAAGCCAATGTGAAATTACCACAGAATTAAATGAGGAACAATAAAGGACACCATAAATTTATGTGACTCAGTCCGAATGCCGATACCTACCTTTACAGGGAGAGCCAGCAATAATAATATATTATAATCAGATAATCGAAGTTACAATTGCTCGTACACTCAAGTGTTTTTTACACCTAAATTTAAGTCCAAAGTAAATTTACAAGTATTATCTCGTAGTGTCTCACGGAGAAATTATTCGCAAAACTTACAGAAAAAAAATCGATACTTTACGCATGGATAAAGACAAGTACGTCTACCTTACACAAAAAAAAAAAAAAAAAAAGAGGGACAAGTACGTCGATACGTTCTTTCTTTTGTTCTTCCGTGCGGTATCTGGAGAACAGTGTTCCTTCACTGTGCGGCTTCTACTCCCTCGTCTTCTCTGTGCAGTGAACGCAAGGAGGGACCCGGCGGCAACAGTGTTCTGTTCTCTCTTGGAAAACTCACGCCCTAATTTCCTTTTCTTTTATACGGTCAACGACTTTTTACATCCTTTGACTTGGGCCCACCACATTAGCTCATATATTGTATGACACGTGTGCCCATTATCTTTGCCATCTTTTACATCTTTTATAGGTACAACAGTGTGAGTTTTTGTGGTATTAATCTAATTATTAATGATGGACTGATATTTATTGCACTATTACGAATAACACATAATTATGAAATATTGTGTTAAGTATCTCCTTATATATATCATACCATATATTGGTAATACATTAAATAAAACGACAAGTTACAGTATAGATTCGATAGTATATGCTGAACAGTCCACTTTCATACAAGTGTATTTAATGTTAACCGAACTGATTAAATAATCAACACAGTTGTAATACGGCGAACTAATTTCTTGGTCCGAATTACCAAAAAACTTTAAGTACAGATTATACTCTCCTTAAATATGATGTCCGCAAGTATAAAGTGTATAATGAAAAATGCAATAATTCTATAAATTAAATTTTTTTACTATCATGTTTAAGGAGAGAATCTGAAAGAACCGCCCCTATGTCAAATGTCATAGGCATTCCTTAATTTCTCGATTTTGATATCTAAAATCCCGGTTCAGCAATATTATCTAGAATTGAGTCCGTGGCGATCAAACAGGTTCATGATGAGTCCAAATGTTTTCATTACCTTCCTATTACTTATCTAAGTTTTGTTAATCATGTGTTAAATATAAAATTATATAATTAAATCTCAGAGTACAAAAGTAGAGAGGAACGGACACTAGACATGGGAAACCGATGTATGGCTGTGTTTGGAACCTTAGGGTAAGCTAATTTTGAAAAAGATAAAAGGGTTAATATCACGAAACACCTCAAACTAGTACATCTATGATAAATTTATCTTAAACTAATTTTTTGACCAAAAATCCCAAGCAGGTATGCTAGTGAAATTTTTTTCTTGCCTTTTGTTAGTTTCTGTTAAATTTTACCGTCAAATTGCTAAGTTTTATAACATGTGGTAGTTGACGAGTGTACCAGTTTGTGATTTTTACCCTTTGTTTGTCACGGGTGCACTAGTTTCGATTTTTTCGTGATATTAACGCATTATAATGAAAACTAATATACGGTAAAATTGTCACAAGTGTATCGATTTGAAGTTTTGGTGGTTAAAAAATTAATTTGGGAGGATTAAATATGGCAGTGTTTTAGGAATATGGATTGAGTTGGGTTGAGTATGGGTTGAATTGAGTATGCTCCTTATTTTATATTACGATAAATAGATCATAAATGTATCTATTTGGGTGGGACCATTTATAATCTAATCCAACCGTTTCACAAGTCTACCTAGAGGAACTACAGAGGCGTTTTGCTTCTACGGATCACAGCACCAAAGACTACTCGTGCGATTTAAATTTCAAACGGTCAATTGAGATCTGAGGGGCATTGATTGAATCCATGGGAAATGGTAAAGTGTCCATCTTTGTTATGTTCTTGTGTGTAGAAAGTATGAACTTTTTGTTGTATCATCGGTAAGGGTTGCTTTAGGTAATATGGGAAGCGAGGATCCTATAGTGTTGTCAGGGGTGATTGTATTCCTAAAGTTACCTACTGAGATTCGAGTAAGAGCATTACCTTCTTTTAACTGCAACACATTTTCAAATTACTTGTGAACTTCAGTGACGATTAGTCTAGGAGAGTGAACATAAATTTGCCAGAAACTCAAATCATGATATATTAGTTTGCAAAATCTTCTATCTTCCAAAAATGACAACTAGTATCTACATTTGCAGAACCGTCTCTGGCACTACTAAAGCATACTTTGAAGCATTCCATGAGAGAAGTTTTAATTTCATTTAACCCCTCTAGACTATAAAGTAAGGCTGTGAACTTTTTCATTGTTGATATTTTTTTCAAGTACTTCTCTACTAAATTAAGTGGATTATTCAGTTAATCACTTTCGTCATCATCCTAAATTAATTGGACTGTTCAATCACGGAAGATGCATTTAAATAAATGCATTCCAATAGTAGGAGATACCATACTGTAGCCCGTAGGTAATAGAATTTCAACGCCAAAGTAATGGGATTTATTTGTTCCGCTTAATTTCTCTAAGATTACAAAAGAAATATTACAGAGGCGAATTTCAGATAAGCTTTACTATATTAGAGTTCTTTATTTTTAAAAGTCAAGTGGGTTTTTTTAATTCAGTGTAAAATTTTTGGGGCACTACACCAAAATGCTCGAATTGAATAACATGTTATAAATCAACCATAATTTACATTAAAACATATATCAGTAACTAATTTGGCTAGCATGATAAATTAGATTGGGTTATTATTATTATTATTTTGGTATGTTAAGAAGTATATTGATCAGTAATATGCAGATAACAAACAAACTCCATCCGTACACCATAGTGTGTCACAAAAAGTGTAAGGGTGTTGTGTTATTTATTTGTACTATATGGTTAAGTTAATATCTGTCACCCCACGTAGTGCAACTTCATAAGTTTTACTATATGGTTAAGTTAAAATCTGTCACCCCACGTAGTGCAACTTCAGAAGTTTTTCTAACCTTTAAAATTTAATATAAAAAAATTGTCAATTAGCACTTGAAAGTCAAATTTGCAGCCACATATTCACATTTGTGTATTTATATGTTATCTGTGATACCGAATTTAATTAGCAAAAGCTAATAGAACATGATTTTCATATTCTGGGAAAGACATTTAGTAAAATCTTGTAAATAAGATTAAAAAGTAATAGAAAATGTATGTCATGGAGATGCCGTAATTTGTTGCATCAATTGTTATATTTACTGGTTAATGATTTGTTTAATCATAATTAAAGTATAGATCCCAACCATAATATATAATATTTAATTAATTCCAATGAATTACTATCATGTTATTACGGTATTTTAGAATCTTCACTTATCATATGAACAAAAATATCATGTACCAAGATCACTCCTATTATTCAAGTACCTTATTCAAAAGTATAATGCTACACGTAATAAGAGCCTACTAAGAAATCCTTACTAAAAGACGAGGCATCATACGTGACACATGCCATGTCATTAAAAACAATACAGTCGGCAAAATTAATATATGACATTTTTCCAAGTTGTCAGGTGCCAAATCAAATTCTTCCACTTTCCTAGTATTAACATCACGTTCTTCCCAAAGGTTCAGGAACCTTTAAGCTCAGATAAAAAAAAAAAATTACATTTGTCAAAATCCGAATCCTGGGATAGCTCCAATTTTCCCTTTGGGTGCGCACACCATTTCCTAATTTGGATAACAGCTCTTCATCACAAGAAATAACTTCAAAACTGTCCGAAAGGAAAAATACCATAAACAACTTGTTTGTGCTTAATTTTGAAAGTAATTGATTGAAGGACTGTGATTTAGGGGCATTGCATTTGAGTAAATGCAGAGAATGATATATAGATGTGCTGCTCAAGGACGGAGGAATCGCCAAGAAAGCCACTGAATGAAGGAATAACCGTAGAAAGAAAATGAGCTAAAAGAATTATTTTCCTTTTCTTGATCTTCCTTCGTTTTCTTGTGCCGATTCGGTCTTAAATGTTTTAATTGTGTTGATTTAGTCCGAAATTTTTTTCCTAAACTATTTATCACCCATCTTAATATAAAATCCGACTTTTAGATAGCACATTCTAGCTAATAGATAAGCAAAATCCATTTTTAATGCACATATATGGTAAGAATATTGTTTATGTTCATCTTGCTAACTTAAACGTAAGGAACCATTCTCAACGTTTTATTTAAAAAAAAATGGCTTCTCATTTCCCTTATACAATCAAATGTCTTATATGGTGCATTTAAGGCGTTAATGAGTTTCGCCAATGTCAATATGCCTTGTGGTGCCCCATCATTGGCATAGGCACGCGGGGCGATGTCACGTGATGCAACCCACGAATTCATCCTCAATATTCCTATGATACATTATATTAATATTCGTAGCATTTACCGTGTAGCCTAGAGAAACGTGAGGTTTACAAATCCGTGTATTGATGATGTGGCAAATCATTTTTCGTAATTGAATGCCGCCCACCCGTTTAATTGAACGCCTGCAATACGCCACATCATATTTGTATACGGAATCTATAAATCACTTTGAATAACATGGCATCGCTATATATGTAAACTCGTGTTGGATTCTAGGAGCTCGTTCCTTTCTCTCTCGGTTTTTTAAACCCCACGGCAACTAATGAGCTTGATGGTGGGTTAGCATCATTTGACTAATCAACAATGGTTCCTAGCACACCACGATCTATCATGTCCCCAAAAAATTTTTTTTTTCCAAATGTATATTGGTTAGTCCTAGAAATCTCCAAACCATCCTCTTCTTCGAAAACAAATTGTGCGCACGTTTCTCGTCTCAATGGACGCCCCAACCTCAGATGACTGACCATTGACCTAATTTGACGTCACCCATTGGTGACTCACTCTTTAATTAGGTGTCATTAGGTGCATCAATCAATCTCTAATCCTTTGCTTGAATGGTTACTAGGTCAAAATGGCCATTTAATAATTTCACATTGACCGTGCCAAGAGTCCCACAAATGGTCCGTAAGTTCACCTTGGGCTCTTCTCACGTTATCCTAACATTGATTTGTCTGCGAATTTTTTTTTACAGTGGCTTGATTCCGGGACGTCAAGTGGACTCTTTCGTAAGTATTATCCAAATTTGAAGCTCGAGAACATGGAGTTGGTTTCTTAACTAATAATTACTTTGGAATTGTGGGCTTTACTAGTGAAAAGAAGCATGCCCGTTATTGTGGAAAGAGGCCTTCGATTTTGTGTAAGTTTTTTCTTAATTCATTCGATAGGAGAAAAACGTTGTGGCGGGTAGAATAGCGAAGGCAATAAATGCGTGGCATTTCATGATAGATTAAGGGAAAAAGTAAGTTTACTCTTAAATATTCTAATTTCGACATGAATTGCATTTTCTAACCTCATTTTATAAATTAAAGACGGCGAAAATTAATTAATGATATTACGTATAGGAACGTGGAAAGAAAATTTGGTAAAAAAAGAGATGAACTTTTGCACAGCAGCCCTGCTTATGACCTGCCAATTAAGAAGTGCTTGTCCTAAATCGGCACCGTAATACTTTCTCTCTCCTCTCGCTCGCTCTCTCTCTCTCCTCTGCTGTCTGAAAGTGGAATCGAAGGAAAAACAAAAGGGAAGAGAAAAGAAGAAGGGAGAAACAAAAAGCGACTGATTCTTGAAACCGAAGGAATCCCCTTCGAAATCCTTGACCCACCAACACCCTCCCCCCCCGTCAGACTTCACCATCAGCACCACCACCATCCAACACCGCCCTTTCCCACAGCCCAACTCACACCCTTTTTCATCAAGAGAGAGAGGGGGGAGAGAGAGAGAGAGACGCAACGCACACATTCCAGTCTAGAGAGAGAGAGAGAGAGACCCACCTACGTATACCCCACTACAAAGCCGAGAAGGGTCGAGAGAGCGACCACCTCCGGCAATGAAGCTCTCCGCGTTGCAGCAGAGCTACATGAACCGGCGGAACAGCAGCTTCCGGGGCCCTTCAGCGCCGTCCGACTCCTCGGCGGACGGGGCCATGAAGTCTCCGGCGGCCATGTTCTGGTTGGTCCTCCACGGCCTCTGCTGCCTCATTAGCCTCGTCCTTGGCTTCCGCTTCTCCCGCCTCGTCTTCTTCCTCGTCTTCTCCACCGGCCCCACCACCACCAACAACCTCTTCACTGCGACGCCGCTCCGGCGGGCGGCAGAGATCTCCGGGAATCTGGAGATTCGCTCCTCCCCGGTCGCCGCGGGCGGGGCTTTGCTTGTCAACAACACCGTGCCGCGGGTCGTGGTCGGGCGGCATGGGATCCGGATCCGGCCGTGGCCGCATCCCAACCCGGTCGAGGTCATGAAGGCGCACGAGATCATAGAGCGGGTGCAGAGGGAGCAGCGAACCCTGTTCGGAGTGAAGAACCCGAGGACGATCATCGCCGTCACGCCGACCTACGTGAGGACCTTCCAGACGCTCCACATGACCGGCGTGATGCACACTCGCTCATGCTCGTGCCGTACGATTTGGTTTGGATTGTGGTGGAGGCCGGCGGGGCGAGCAACGAGACCGCGTCCATCCTTGCCAAGTCCGGGCTGAGGACAATCCACGTCGGGTTCGACCAGGGGATGCCGAGCACCTGGGCGGATCGGCACAAGTTGGAGACGAAAATGCGGCTTCACGCTTTGAGGTACTCGAAATACGCGATCTATGTGTGCTCATTTTGCTAAGTCAATGTTCGTTTCTAGTTAGTCTGGTGAAAGAATTATGAGAAAGTGGAAGTGCAAAAATTTCTCTTTTTGCCGTTTCTCTTGTTGAAATTTGACCAGAAGGGACTCGCTAGACTGAGAATCGACCATCATCTCAAACAAAACCGCTGTAAGGATGAAAAGGGAGGATGTTTTTTTAAAAGCAAACAGTTTAACGAAAGTGCAAGGCTGTGAATCTCAGCTTGTTGCTTTCCTTGTGATGAACATTATCATGTGTTGAATTGCCTTAGTTTTAGAGCATAAAGTAGAACTAGTGCATATTGCTCGTTGCCTCTGAATTGAACTTGGTCATCTCATCGGAGCAGAATTGTGCGAGAGGAGAAGCTGGACGGAATCGTGATGTTTGCTGACGATAGCAATATGCACAGCATGGAACTCTTCGATGAGATCCAGAATGTGAAATGGATCGGTGCTCTTTCAATAGCATTCTGGCTCACTCAAGCACGACGATGGATGAATCCAAGTCGTCAGCGGTTCAGCAAGGGGTGGAAGAGGAAAATCGGTCACTGCCTGTGCAGGGTCCGCCTGTAACTCCTCTAATAAGTTGGTCGGCTGGCACACCTTCAACACGCTGCCTTACAAGGGTAAGGCTGCGATTTTCATAGACGATCGAGCTACAGTGTTGCCAAGGAAGTTGGAGTGGGCAGGATTCGTACTGAACTCTAGGCTGGTTTGGAAGGATGCGGATGATAAGCCAGAGTGGGCGAATGATCTGGATTCGCTTGACAGGTTGATGATGTTGAGAGTCCCCTATCCCTGGTGAAAGACCCTTCTGTCGTGCAGCCTCTGGAAGCTGTGGCCGCCAAGTAATGCTCTGGTGGCTTCGCGTTGAAGCTCGTTCCGACAGCAGATTTCCTCCTGGTTAGTTTTCCTTGAACCTTAGTACTATCAAAAATATGCATTGATGGTAGAGAGATACTATAACTGTGCAGTTATATTGTGCTCCTTCTTCTTACTTGAAAATAGATATTTACAATTCTCTTCCACTTGACCTTGACGCAGTGCAGCTTCATGAACATCTTTAACCTTGTCTCGGTTGTGTGCTGTCCGTAACCTCGAAATATTTGTCCATCGTCATTGGTTTTGGTGTTTGGATTCTTAACATGTCATTATAATCCGTGAACATAATGTTTTAAGTAATTTGGTCCATACAGTATATGGGGACAAAGGTTGAGTGCTATAGCATAGCACTCAACCTTTGTCCCCTATACTGTATGGACCAAATTACTTAAACATTATGTTCACGGATATAATGACATGTTAAGAATCCAAACACCAAAACCAATGACGATGGACAAATATTTCGAGGTTTACGTACAGCACACAACCGAGACAAGGTTAAAGATTGTTCATGAAGCTGCACTGCGTCAAGGTCAAGTGGAAGAGAATTGTAAATATCTACTATTTTCAAGTAAGAAGAAGGAGCACAATATAACTGCACAGTTATAGTATCTCTCTACCATCAATGCATATTTTTGAAGTACTAAGGTTCAAGGAAAACTAACCCAGGAGGAAATCTGCTGTCGGAACGAGCTTCAACGCGAAGCCACCAGAGCATTACTTGGCGGCCACCAGCTTCCCAGAGGCTGCACGACAGAAGGGTCTTTCACCAGGGATAGGGGACTCTCAACATCATCAACCCTGTCAAGCGAATCCAGATCATTCGCCCACTCTGGCTTATCATCCGCATCCTCCAACCAGCCTAGAGTTCAGTACGAATCCTGCCCACTCCAACTTCCTTGGCAACACTGTAGCTCGATCGTCTATGAAAATCGCAGCCTTACCCTTGTAAGGCAGCGTGTTTGAAGGTGTGCCAGCCGACCAACTTATTAGAGGAGTTACAGGCTGGACCCTGCACAGGCAGTGACCGATTTTTCCTCTCCACCCCTTGCTGAACCGCTGACGACTTGGATTCATCCATCGTCGTGCTTGAGTGAGCCAGAATGCCTATTGAAAGAGCACCGATCCATTTCACATTCTGGATCTCATCGAAGAGTTCCATGCTGTGCATATTGCTATCGTCAGCAAACATCACGATTCCGTCCAGCTTCTCCTCTCGCAACAATTCTGCTCCGATGAGATGACCAAGTTCAATCAGAGGCAACGAGCAATTGCACTAGTTCTACTTTATGCTCCTAAACTAAGGCAAATCAACACATGATAATGTTCATCACAAGGAAAGCAACAAGCTGAGATTCACAGCCTTGCACTTTCGTTAACTGTTTTTGCTTTAAAAAAACATCCTCCTTTTCATCCTTACAGCGTGTTTTGTTTGAGATGATGGTCGATTCTCAGTCTAGCGAGTCCTTCTGGTCAATTTCAACAAGAGAAACGGCAAAAAGAGAAATTTTTGCACTTCCACTTTCTCATAATTCTTTCACCAGACTAACTAGAAACGAACATTGACTTAGCAAAATGAGCACACATAGATCGCGTATTTCGAGTACCTCAAAGCGTGAAGCCGCATTTTCGTCTCCAACTTGTGCCGATCCGCCCAGGTGCTCGGCATCCCCTGGTCGAACCCGACGTGGATTGTCCTCAGCCGGACTTGGCAAGGATGGACGCGGTCTCGTTGCTCGCCCCGCCGGCCTCCACCACCAACAATCCAAACCAAATCGTACGGCACGAGCATGAGCGAGTGCATCACGCCGGTCATGTGGACGTCTGGAAGGTCCTCACGTAGGTCGGCGTGACGGCGATGATCGTCCTCGGGTTCTTCACTCCGAACAGGGTTTCGCTGCTCCCTCTGCACCCGCTCTATGATCTCGTGCGCCTTCATGACCTCGACCGGGTTGGGATGCGGCCACGCGGATCCGGATCCCAATGCCGCCCGACCACGACCCGCGGCACGGTGTTGTTGACAAGCAAAGCCCCGCCCGCGCGACCGGGGAGGAGCGAATCTCCAGATTCCCGGAGCTCTCTGCCGCCCGCCGGAGCGGCGTCGCAGTGAAGAGGTTGTTGGTGGTGGTGGGGCCGGTGAGAAGACGAGGAAGAAGAAGAGGCGGGAGAAGCGGAAGCCAAGGACGAGGCTAATGAGGCAGCAGAGGCCGTGGAGACCAACCAGAACATGGCCGCCGGAGACTTCATGCCCCGTCCGCCAGAGGAGTCGGACGGCGCTGAAGGGCCCCGGAAGCTGCTGTTCCGCCGGTTCATGTAGCTCTGCTGCAACGCGGAGAGCTTCATTGCCGGAGTGTGGTCGACTCTCCGACCCTTCTCGGCTTTGTAGTGGGGTATACCGTAGGTGGGTCTCTCTCTCTCTCTCTCTAGACTGGAATGTGTGCGTTGCGTCTCTCTCTCTCTCTCCCCCCTCTCTCTCTTGATGAAAAAGGTGTGATTGTGGCTGTGGGAAAGGGCGGTGGTTGGATGGTGGTGGTGCTGATGGTGAAGTCTGACGGGGGGGGAGGGTGTTGGTGGGTCAAGGATTTCGAAGGGGATTCCTTCGTTTTCAAGAATCAGTCGCTTTTGTTTCTCCCTTCTTCTTTTCTCTTCCTTTTTTGTTTTCCTTCGATTCCACTTTCAGACAGCAGAGGAGAGAGAGAGAGAGCGAGCGAGAGGAGAGAGAAAGTATTACGGTGCCGATTTAGGACAAGCACTTCTTAATTGGCAGGTCATAAGCAGGGCTGCTGTGGCAAAAGTTCATCTCTTTTTTTACCAAATTTTCTTTCCACGTTCCTATTACGTAATATCATTAATTAATTTTCGCCGTCTTTATTTATAATGAGGTTAGAAAATGCAATTCATGTCGAAATTAGAATATTTAAGAGTAAACTTACTTTTTCCCTTAATCTATCATGAAATGCCACGCATTTATTGCCTTCGCTATTCTACCCGCACAACGTTTTTCTCCTATCGAATGAATTAAGAAAAAACTTACACAAAATCGAAGGCCTCTTTCCACATAACGGGCATGCTTCTTTTCACTAGTAAAGCCCACAATTCCAAAGTAATTATTAGTTAAGAAACCAACTCCATGTTCTCGAGCTTCAAATTTGGATAATACTTACGAAAGAGTCCACTTGACGTCCCGGAATCAAGCCACTGTAAAAAAAAATTCGCAGACAAATCAATGTTAGGATACGTGAGAAGAGCCCAAGGTGAACTTACGGACCATTTGTGGGACTCTTGGCACGGTCAATGTGAAATTATTAAATGGCCATTTTGACCTAGTAACCATTCAAGCAAGGATTAGAGATTGATTGATGCACCTAATGACACCTAATTAAAGAGTGAGTCACCAATGGGGTGACGTCAAATTAGGTCAATGGTCAGTCATCTGAGGTTGGGGCGTCCATTGAGACGAAGAAACGTGCGCACAATTTGTTTTCGAAGAAGAGGATGGTTTGAGATTTCTAGGACTAACCAATATACATTTGGAAAAAAAAAATTTTTTGGGGACATGATAGATCGTGTGTGCTAGGAACCATTGTTGATTAGTCAAATGATGCTAACCACCATCAGGCTCATTAGTTGCCGTGGGGTTTAAAAAACCGAGAGAGAAAGGAACGAGCTCCTAGAATCCAACACGAGTTTACATATATAGCGATGCCATGTTATTCAAAGTGATTTATAGATTCCGTATACAAATATGATTTGGCGTATTGCAGGCGTTCAATTAAACGGGTGGGCGGCATTCATTACGAAAAAATGATTTGCCACATCATCAATACACGGATTTTGTAAACCTCACGTTTCTCTAGGCTACACGGTAAATGCTACGAATAATTAATATAATGTATCATAGGAATATTGAGGATGAATTCGTGGTTGCATCACGTGACATCGCCCCGCGTGCCTATGCCAATGATGGGGCACCACAAGGCATATTGACATTGGCGAAACTCAAACTCATTAACGCCTTAAATGCACCATATAAGACATTTGATTGTTATAAGGGAAATGAGAAGCCATTTTTTTTTAAATAAACGTTGAGAATGGTTCCTTACGTTTAAGTTAGCAAGATGACATAAACAATATTCTTACCATATATGTGCATTAAAAATGGATTTTGCTTATCTATTAGCTAGAATGTGCTATCTAAAAGTCGGATTTTATATTAAGATGGTGATAAATAGTTTAGAAAAAATTTCGGACTAACAACACAATTAAAACATTTAAGACCGAATCGCACAAGAAAACGAAGGAAGATCAAGAAAAGGAAAATAATTCTTTTAGCTCATTTTCTTTCTACGGTTATTCCTTCATTCAGTGGCTTTCTTGGCGATTCCTCCGTCCTTGAGCAGCACATCTATATATCATTCTCTGCATTTACTCAAATGCAATGCCCCTAAATCACAGTCCTTCAATCAATTACTTTCAAAATTAAGCACAAACAAGTTGTTTATTGTATTTTTCCTTTCGGACAGTTTTGAAGTTATTTCTTGTGATGAAGAGCTGTTATCCAAATTAGGAAATGGTGTGCGCACCCAAAGGGAAAATTGGAGCTATCCCAGGATTCGGATTTTGACAAATGTAATTTTTTTTTTTTATCTGAGCTTAAAGGTTCCTGAACCTTTGGGAAGAACGTGATGTTAATACTAGGAAAGTGGAAGAATTTGATTTGGCACCTGACAACTTGGAAAAATGTCATATATTAATTTTGCCGACTGTATTGTTTTTAATGACATGGCATGTGTCACGTATGATGCCTCGTCTTTTAGTAGGATTTCTTAGTAGGCTCTTATTACGTGTAGCATTATACTTTTGAATAAGGTACTTGAATAATAGGAGTGATCTTGGTACATGATTTTTTGTTCATATGATAAGTGAAGATTCTAAAATACCGTAATAACATGATAGTAATTCATTGGAATTAATTAAATATTATATATTATGGTTGGGATCTATACTTTAATTATGATTAAACAAATCATTAACCAGTAAATATAACAATTGATGCAACAAATTACGGCATCTCCATGACATACATTTTCTATTACTTTTTAATCTTATTTACAAGATTTTACTAAATGTCTTTCCCAGAATATGAAAATCATGTTCTATTAGCTTTTGCTAATTAAATTCGGTATCACAGATAACATATAAATACACAAATGTGAATATGTGGCTGCAAATTTTGACTTTCAGTGCTAATTGACAATTTTTTTATATTAAATTTTAAAGGTTAGAAAACTTCTGAAGTTGCACTACGTGGGGTGACAGATTTTAACTTAACCATATAGTAAAACTTATGAAGTTGCACTACGTGGGGTGACAGATATTAACTTAACCATATAGTACAAATAAATAACACAACACCCTTACACTTTTTGTGACACACTATGGTGTACGGATGGAGTTTGTTTGTTATCTGCATATTACTGATCAATATACTTCTTAACATACAAAATAATAATAATAATAACCCAATCTAATTTATCATGCTAGCCAAATTAGTTACTGATATATGTTTTAATGTAAATTATGGTTGATTTATAACATGTTATTCAATTCGAGCATTTGGTGTAGTGCCCCAAAAATTTTACACTGAATTAAAAAAACCCACTTGACTTTTAAAAATAAAGAACTCTAATATAGTAAAGCTTATCTGAAATTCGCCTCTGTAATATTTCTTTTGTAATCTTAGAGAAATTAAGCGAACAATAAATCCATTACTTTGGCGTTGAAATTCTATTACCTACGGGCTACAGTATGGTATCTCCTACTATTGGAATGCATTTATTTAAATGCATCTTCCGTGATTGAACAGTCAATTAATTTAGGATGATGACGAAAGTGATTAACTGAATAATCCACTTATTTAGTAGAGAAGTACTTGAAAAAAATATCAACAATGAAAAAGTTCACAGCCTTACTTTATAGTCTAGAGGGGTTTAAATGAAATTAAACTTCTCTCATGGAATGCTTCAAAGTATGCTTTAGTAGTGCCAGAGACGGTTCTGCAAATGTAGATACTAGTTGTCATTTTTGGAAGATAGAAGATTTTGCAAACTAAGTAATACTT
>JAGVVM010001680.1:0-51973 GCA_019149425.1 Psidium friedrichsthalianum
GGGCTTTCTGAACGGGTTTAGCGGCCACGGTTCATGTGCCGCTCACAGTACTTTAGAGTCAGGTGCGCATCTTTAGAGCACCTCACTTCTTTTACCATCTGTCCTTCGACATCTTCCTGGTTCAGGATCTATTTTTTTTCCCATAGAAGGAGTAAAACCAACTGCAACATTGAAAGTTGTAAAATAGCATGGCAATTGACCAGAAAAAACAGTCCCAGATAAGAGTGAGCTGGTCATTCAAGCCAAATCACTTGAAGCGGCAAACTGGAAATGACTGCCCTCGCAGTTACCATCTTCTAAACTCTGATTACTTTCACTACATGCCCTAAGGTAAAATATGGGTAAATACACCATCTAACTATTGATTACACATCCAGATGATGGACGTACAGGAAAATCTTGTTAATAATTTAGGCGAGATAAACGAAAAGGGAAAAATAAACTTCTGACCCAAAAGGGGCAAATCCCCTACACAAAGTTATCGGAAAACTTAACTTCAAAGTTGATGGGCTTCTCCTGTAAAGCTTAGAACTTTGTCTGGTATACCATCTGCTACAGCAGTAACATGAACTCACAAACCAATGAAAGACGTGAAGCCAATCCAAAAAAGCATAAACATGTAAGGAAAACACATCCGATACGCGTTCCTCCTTGCAAATACAAAGGATGAAGACTCATTTGGAATTAAATCAGAAGCACGATGGAAAATGTGAAAGAAAATTCTTCCGGAAATCCAGGGCCGGATGATCGTGTAACCACTAAAGCGCGAAAATCAGCATCGAAAATTTGCGTTTCCACATTCCCACTTGGAATAATTACCCATCATTTTTGAATATATATGAGCAAGCATCAGAACTCACGAAGAGACTCGCGTGTAAAGGTTTAAACATACACAGCCCAACATAAACATAAACAGATTAGAAAAAAAAATGTCCAAAAAAAATGTCCAGAAAAGGTTAAAATTAGCTTACAGCTGGGGTAATGAAGTAACCTAGCAGACATGGACTCCAAGCTTCGGTGGATGGTGGGCGAGGAGATCAGGAGGCACGGTAACTCCCGCCTTCAGGTACTTGAAGATGAGGGCTTGGTGCTCCAGCTCCTGCCCACTGCGCCACCGTGAACGGCGCGCCACCCCCCACCTCCTCCGCCGCCGCCGCCTCCGCCGACAGACGCGTCGCCGCTCATGTCACCACCCTTCAACTCCCCTTTCAGCCTTCAACTTAGATCTTCCCCACTCAGCTCAGCCCTCTTGAAGATTTCAAAAGGCCCCTTCTTCTTCCTTCGCTTCCTCCTCTTGGTCTCCTCAAGTCACTGTTCAAAAATCCAAAGTAAGATATGAAAAAGGAAAAGGAGCAAACTTTAGTGGCACGAGGGACCCCATTTTTGCGTCTATTTATGGTGGGTTATGAGCGAGAGAGGGGAGAGAAAGAGAGAGAGAGATAGAGGCGGTGGGTTGCTTGCTGTCGCTTACCTTGGAGGTGGAGAGACAGGATGGAGGGTTTGGTGGCCATGTTTGGGATTTGGGAGGACAGTGAGCTTCCATTGTCTTGAGCTTGTCGTCTCTTCCTCTTCCTATTTTCTTTTCCCCGATTTTTTTTTTTTTTTTTGTCTTTGTCATTACAATTGAACTTGTCTTTCACCTGGCGTTAAAATTAAATGGCACAAAAGGAAAAGAAATGGGGGTTTTAATGGGCTTGCCTACCTCCTCCTGCTCAACGATGAGCCGTATGTCGAGTCAATTTATATTTTTAAATTAACATTCAAAGGGAATTTTTCTTTTTCTTGCAAATTTTTTTTTATCTATTTTGGTGTTTGGAAGGAGGAAAAATTAATCGATTTATGAAAATATCTTTGGCGGATTAGATTAGGGAAAAACTACTTCTATTCCCGGCAAGAAGATAACTGTTTCCTTAAACCACAAAAAAAAATGCACCCTTAGATTTCATTTACTTCGCATAAAAGTAGTGATTTAAAGAAAAATTCTGCTAAAAATGATTATTTGACTAATTAGCTAATGAAAATATATTCATTATTATAATGATTAATGTCTAAATATTTTTTTGTACCATAAAAATTACTTTTTACATTTTTTTTAAGCCAGTAATCGTGTACTGTTTTTTTTCACATCGAAGCGAACTCAGGCTGGAGGAGATGCACACAAATCCATGATGAACTCTAAGTTTTATGTTATGCAATAAAATCCTTTTACTACTTCTTGATTCGTGCAATTACGTGCTCTGATTTGTTAGTCACTTGTCAAATTAGACTTTTATGTTTTACTGTTTTTTTCTCCGTTTGTTTTATGCTCATTTCGTGCCGATGAGTATCATGCATCATATTCCATCACACAAGTAATGCTTTGTCAATTTTTTCAATTGACATTTAGTTAAAATGGTTGGCCAATGATTTGGTCAAACTGGTCGACAAAAATTTAGAGGATTTCATTGCACCAGAAATATTTAGAGGGTTTAATCGCATAAATCTGAAAAAGTTAGAGATCTCGATTGAATAGAATAGAAGTCTGGGAGATGGAATCGCACGTACGACGCCAAAAGTCATAAGAAATAACTAAATCAAGACAAGCAATAATACAATAGAAATTGGAAAAAAAAAAGGAAAAAGGAAAATGTAGGGGGGGAACAAACAATCATAGGAAGCTCCAAAAGTCAAAATCCTTTTTCAGTCGCGCAATTACAGTAAAATTCACCACTTGAAGAACAAACGACACAACTCTCTCTCTCTCTGTCTATTTTCCCTTTGAGCACCCCGCAGAGAGGGAAAACCAAAAAAGCGCCATGAGCCTCTTCGGGCTGGGAAGGTCAGTGACCTGTCATCTCGGATTTGATCTCAATTTCGTGCCTTGCTCAAGGCTTTCGGTGAATTCTTACTTTGCCGCGATTCGCGAATTTGGAAACATTGCGTCCTTCCGAGGGGAAACGCTGGCTATCGAGCCCTTCTGATCGGATCCGTTCCGCTTTCCGCTTACTTAGCGCTAGTCGCGAACAGATGGAATCGGGTGTTTCGTTGGTCGTTTTGGCCGTAATCGCGGAATCTAGGTTCTTTGATTCGCGAGAATACGTTACTTTCGCCATGTCCGGTCAGCCCCCGCGTCGCGAACGGGACCGAACCGGGTCGAGCTGTGCAGGTGCGCATGCGTGTGTAGTGTTTGGAGGTAGTTTTGTTGTTGCCAGTTGGTTGAGTTGGCGTGCTCGCGGCTTGAGGATGTTACGACTGTGCAGTGAACGATGAGATAAGTGGGTTATCTCAGTTGGATCGGTCGTTTTTTTAGTGAATGTGTATGGTCAGTGGGCTGACGAGGGTAGATTGCTTTGTTGATAGCTCTGTCTTTTTCTGTAGATCGTTCGTCCTCATATCATCCATAAAGAATTTTGTTCAGTGGCTGCAAAACGGTGGCATCTTGTCCCTCCATTGAGCAACGTCACAATTGCAAAGGAGCGGGTGTAATGCTAATGAGCGTTCATTCTTGATTCAACCCTTTCTTTTAGTGAATTTAGTGAACTTCTTTTGGTTTGGATGGAGTAAGAGTCTTGCCTTCTAGGTAGTGTCCAGTATGACTAAGCATTCCTTCTTAATATGATCGTTCGAGGGATATGCTTTCCCGAGTAGTGTCTTGCTTCTGTTTGTTATGCAAATTCCTTATCTTCTCTGCCTTGTTTCCCTCCTTCTAGTACTATTTGCCTTACCAACAAATTCTTTCCTTGCTAAATGGCTCACTCCTTAGATACCTCTTGGGGCTCCTTTGTTTTCCACTTCAAAGTACTAAATGGAACAAGTTTACTAAGCATTCCTTCTCATATTATCATTTCAGCTAGATATTTTCCAGGGTAATGTGTTGTTTCTTGTTTGTTATGTGAATTCCTTATCTTCTCTTGTCATTATTTTCTCCTTCTATTACTATTGACCTGGCAATTGTTTACATGCAATGGCTCAAACTTTGGATGACTTTTGGACGTCCTTTGTTTTCTGCTTTACAAACATAAAGTACCAAATGGCATTCAGCTTGCTTGAGTTATTAGGACCAATTGGAATTGAAAAGCATCAAATTGTTGTCAATAGGGAATTGTTAAAACCACACAATAAGAGTACTTGAACCTTGTAATTTGTATGTACACGATATTGCGGCAAGCATTTATTACATTACTACTTTTTACGAGATTATTAAGACTGGACGTGATTTTCAGGCTATTGGAGGATTTCAAAATTTGCGATGTTGATGATCCAGCCATAAGTTCGATATGATTGCACAATCTCAATATATACTCGTACTCTAACGATATCTTTTAGATTATAGCTAAGTGTAATCTCTTGTTACCTTCCAAGTAAATTGTCAAGAGTTTCCTACCTTATAAGCTTAAAGAATTTCCAGTAGCAAGAGCAGCTTATTTTCTCTACATTTAAGTCAGTTCACTTTTAGTTAATCTCTGTCTAACGCGAGCTTGATCTTGCAGTTGACCCTTTTTTCTTTACAGTTCATATATTGATTGATCGGGATCTCAATAATCAACAAATAAAAATTGAGAAGTTCATAACAAAAACCGTCTTATCATTGGTTCTCTTTGTTTGCATACGCCAGACTCATCCTAGAGGAAGTAATTTACAAGTTGAACTTTCCATTGAATCATGTTGTGAGATTTATAGTTGATAATGACAAAAGAATAAAGACTAATCAGAAACAGATGGAAGATTTTTTCAAGTCCCTGTACATGTCAACTTTACCATAGTGCACAGTAATACGCCAATTGATTAAACAATACCACCACTTTTGCACAGTACTCTACATCTTGAGGAGGCCTTCGGAGGCAACAGAGAATGGAAACTTTGGATGGCTAGGAAATTCTCAGAATCTTTTCTATGTTAGTTCCTGTCAAATAGTTCAGATGCATGATTGTGTTTACTATTTCTTTCTATGTCTATTCACTTGGAGTTGACCAGACGTCAAATTCTGGAGAGGATGCTAACATTACCATTAATGCAGGCTTTCATCTGTATTTCATCCTCTTCCTAGATTATAGTCCCACATGGCGCTGAATGTAGATAAGACTTGTCAATATTGGTGTCCATGTGGAGCTTGAATACTTTTAATAGTAGGTTCTGATATTCTTAAGGAACCAAAGGCAAACACACTTTATTTGTGGTAAAGTAGTCAGTTCAAATCAGTCTTGCCTGTGGGAATTTTAGATGCTATTGTAGCACTATACTCTGGGAAATGAAATTTATCTTGCTTCACTAGTGTACTTTATTAAGCTGCTCTTTTTCTTGTGGAACCAGTGTTCTTGATATTTTGGTGAGAAGATGTAGTTGGTGATGTTAGCTCATGTCAAATTGGTAGGATTGTAAGGGGACATGTAATATGCACACCTTAGATATTTGAATTATGCATGACTCATGTCCATGTGGGTCTTCCTTATAAATTGACAGTATTGATAGACTGAGGGATTAATAGTTGTTGAGTTTGGAGAACGAAATTTTCCTTGTTTCCCTTATGCTATGATTTGGAGATGAGAGAAAGGGGAGAATGAAACTGAAGTGGAAAATTTTGATAATTTTAAATTTTTTACGAGAAGGAAAATGAGGGAAAAATATAATTTGTAGGCATTTGCCACCCTAATTTCATCTCCTCCCTTTCCCAAACATAGCATTAGTAATTTACAGCAGATAAGTACTTATTTTGTTTGGAGGCATTAGGATGGTTTGAAAACACATGTGATTTGATTGAATCTGCCCATGTTATAGTGGGTCCAGGAAGGGGTACAACAAGAGATAGAATATATGAATCTCCATAAAGCACAAGAAATGATGAAATGGAATATAGTCCATGACTCCATTTGGTGACTCTAGTGAGTGCGATAATGCTTAGTTGAGGATATTGTGGCAAATTAGCTTTTGATTAACAATGTTAGGGCTCTAATCAAAATTCTGGACTCAAAAAGATAAGAATCTTTAGATTATTTTAGTATCATAGTTGTGTCTGAAACATTCTGAATCCATCAGATTTCGACAATCGATAAGTCTTTGGTGCTCTTTCTAACTTAACACATCTGAACCTCAAAAGTGCCATGTAGTCATTTCTGAAACAACTGTAGGATGCTTGGCCAGTTTTTGCTGTTTGTTTTGGATCATTGTTTTACACTTAAATGAGGTTCTTGGGATATTTGCTCTAATAGGCCTTATTGAATTATCAAGTGTCTTGTAATTGCTGACATAGTGAAATAATTGTTCGAAGGACATGTTATTATATATTTTTATGAAATTGGACTTTGAAAAGAGTTCTCTTATGTAAGGCTTTGATAGAGATAAGGTTTTCCATGTGTCCAACACTAAATGTATTAACCTTAGCAGAGGGAAGGGAAATTATTAATAGGAGGCGGTAGGAAAGGGATTATCTTTTTTTCTCGTGAATGATTCTAGTGCTTGGATTAGATAGGCTCTAGTGCCCTAAGTGGTGGAAAGGAAGGTTTTTGGAAGTAATTTACCAGGGTATTTGTTAGAAAGGATGGGTCAAGTGTCAAGTTTGGGTGACTTGCGTGATTAGTTTCCGTACACTACTTTTTTCGTTACCCCTAATTTGGCCTCAGTTTTACATGTCATTTCTGTACTGTAGAAATCATTGTTTGTATGTTTTCTTTTTCTGGTTTTCCATCCAAATTCTTCCTCTACACCTAGAATACTTTGTACTCGATTTGTGCCTTCCTAACGTAATGCTTCACAGAAATCAAAGAACATTCCGGCCTAAAAAGAGTGCACCCTCAGGGAGTAAGGTTGGTTCCATTTGTTTACCCATCTGTCGGGTCATTCTTAGCTGATAACTGCCCCTCTTTTCCCTATTTCTTTGCGACTCTTATAATTTCTGTCTTCACTTTGAGGAACATCTACAAAATATTTAAAAGCATATTTTGCGTATTACTCCATTATGTGCTGTGACCAGGTTGCTATTCTTGTTTCTCTATGGTTTTTTGATTGACATGGATGAAGATGAACAGAGGAGTAGGCTTTGCATGTTATGACCTTAACATTATGTCAATTAGAAAGAATGTAGCTGAAAATTATCACCAGTAATTTTTAGTGCAAGTCTAGCAGCTAAGGCGGGCGGGGGCAACCACCAGCCCCCTGGTGTTGTGCGGACCTGATCATCACCACATAATGATATAATATCCAAAATTTGGAGCATGCTCCTTTGCGTTTTAGTAATCAAAATGTCATTACTTCATAATAATCTAAATTGAATCGAGGATTTATGGTATTTTTACATTTTAATAACATTGTTGTCGATGGTTAATGCTCCTTTCCTGAGATGAACTACTACATGTTGGACTGCATGTCAGCTTCTACTATAGGAACTTCTACTCATTATCCTGGAATGGGAAAGACAGAAATCAACATGAATTTAGCAGAAAAGGAACTGGATTTTCAAGTAGTAGGGAAGTATGAATTATGATAACTTGGCAGGGTGGAAAGTGGAAGACCATAATTTTTTTTAGGTATTAACCTAAAAATTTGCACATAACCCACTTGTCAAGTATGTATCCGGTCTTCTTAGATGAGGTGCCAAACATCTAGTCAATGTATGTATTTTTTTTTTTTTGGCGGGGGGGGTAAGGGTCAATGGATGTATTTAATATCAATAGGAAGGATACATGACTAGCACATGCATTATAAATGTGCAACTCATTTAGTACCGCTGGACTTTCTCTTTTGGGCTATTGTGAATTTTTTCTTGTAGTTTCAAATGGTGCTCTTGATTGTGTTTGTGGTTAAAAATGGTTTTTCTTGCTGCAATTGATGGGTTACCTATGAAACCTATGGCTTAACATTTTTAGGCCTCAGAAATCGTTTTTAAAATGTGCAAAAGTGATTTTTTAGCATGAAATAAGTTGAGGGATGTGTGAATCCTTACACTCAAAAGGACTGAAAAAGTAGAGTGCATTTGTTTTAAGGAAAGTGTTTTCTCGGAATTAGTTGTCCGGACTTTCACCCATTGGTTCACTGGAAAAAGACTTAGTCAACGGGAAAGTCATGAACAAAATCACGAAAATGAATCCCTAATCTGAAGATGTGAAAACACTTTTTGGAATGCTCCTCTTTAAGTTTTTTAATACTTTAATATCTCAATATTACATTTTAATATTACTTTCTTTCTCTTTTCTTTTTCTTTTTCTTTCCTCCCTCACTGCTATTGGCAGGCAGTAGCCATCAGCGAGCCGTGGGCTTGTTGGTGGCTGCCGCAGCCAGTGGCATTGGAGGAAGAAAGGAGAAGAAAAAGAAAGAAAATCAAAAAATCAAAACAAATAGTAAATAAAAAATAAAAAATAATCTAAAAATTCGAATTTCTTTTTTGCCTCATCTAAAGTTAGGAGATGAAATCATTTTTCAAATGATCCAAACTTTGGAAAACATTTTCAGTAAAATATCACCAAACAAAAAAAAATCGTTTTTCGAGCAAATGGATTTCCTGAAAATCATTTTCTGGAAAACGAATTCCCGGAAAACGTTTTCAGTAAAACAAACGCACCCACAGAGGAGATAAGGATGTATGAATGCTTTTGTTGAAGCTTTCAGCAAAATGATTGCTAATATGGTATTTCACAAGTTTCTTGTTCATCACAGCTTAGATTGTGGAAAATGAATTATAGCAGCTTATCTGTTTTCCAACGGAGAACGTCGATTGTTGTTTTCCTAGTTTAGCTTTAAGAGAAATGATTGCTAATAGGGTATTTCATGAGTTTCCCGTTCATCACAACTTAGAATATGAAAAATGAATTGTAGCTCCTTATCTGTTTTCCAACGAAGGTGGTCTGGTTTCCTAGTTTAGTTGATGGACCAGGCATTTTGGACCAGAACTGACATGTAGCACTTATAATACAGAGTGACCATTGATACCTTCTCTTTCTGGCTTCTCTGGTGTTTGTATATAAACAGCTGTGGTTGCTCTGCAATCTCTCATCTGATTCATTTTATTATTATTTTTTTTTTGGCACAATGCAGGGGGCGCAACTTAGGAAGCATATTGATGCCACTCTTGGGAGTGGAAACCTGAGGGAGGCAGTGAGACTTCCTCCTGGAGAAGATCTGAATGAGTGGCTTGCTGTCAACAGTGTGTCTCTTTTCTAACCTAATTTTTCTCTCTCTTCACATGTGCATGTGCCTATGTCTGTGTGGGGGCACACATGTGTGCATTTGCACTAGGATTATTATGTTCATGCAGCTAAACTTCTCAGCAATTAATTTTCTCCTAAGGATCTGAGCTAAATGAGCTAGTTATGTTTCAATTTCAGCCGTGGATTTCTTCAACCAGGTGAATCTGCTCTATGGTACCTTGACAGAGTTTTGTACTCCTGAAAACTGTACTACTATGACTGCAGGACCCAAGTAAGTTACTGTAAATGGTCTTTTCTTGTTTTATCTGCATTGGTTCAGCCGTGAAAGACATAACAAGGCTAGTAGCTCTGGGTGTGCCTCAGCAAGTCACGATTCTTAACCATATCCTGACAAATTCGGAAAATCCTTGTTTCGTATTTCTCATTATCTGTCTATTGTGTGGATGTTTTAAGAGTTTAGTATCATGTGTTAGTGCTTTTAGGGGACTCAGGAAAAAGATACTTCCTTTCCTTCATGTACAATTGATAGAGCTGTAGCAATTTAACTGCTTTCAATGAGAATCATCATTTGAATAGCACAATTGACAAGTGTAAAAGGAATTTTGTTTTTTCTGTTCGCCTAGAAATTCATATAAGAATATATGCAGTTAAAATTGAGTGATGAGGAACCAAATAACTGTGCAGCTATGCTGTTGGCAAATTTAGAAGGACATTTTAGGAGGATCTTGCTTTCTCTGTTTTGCACCTTTGATGGGATCTCTTCTGAGCTGAAGTATCATAGTATCTGCTGCAGATATATTGCTGTAATTTTCTCTGTCTTGCCAAAGTAGGAAATCTGCTGCCAGTTTGTAACTCTCACTAGTAAGCTTGTGGTTGTTTGAAACTTGAATGTGGTTGAAAATCTGTCTCTTAGGATGTTACATCATCTATCTTGATATCATAGTTGTGAATTGTCCTTTTACTTCTTTAACCAAATCTAATATGTTTAGCTGGTGTAACATGGAAATGCAATAGTGGCATGTAGTGTTACTGATTGGATATTTCACAATTTTCTGATATTGGATAACCCTAATGGACATTGTAAATGTTATGCGGCTTCCATGTTATGGGCAGATACTGATTGATGTTGCCAGTGGTGATGTGGCTTTTATTTTGCCGTTATTTTTAGTTTAAGACTTTGCAGATGAAGCCAGGCATAAGTTGATCAGCATTTTCACAGGTACGAGTATAGGTGGGCTGATGGTGTACAAATCAAGAAGCCAATCGAGGTTTCAGCTCCAAAATATGTTGAATATCTGATGGATTGGATTGAATCACAGCTAGATGATGAATCCATTTTTCCTCAGAAGCTTGGTAATTCTTATCCTCACAGTTTCCCCTTTAATTGGTTCTTACAGAAGTTGGAAATGTTGCAGTTTGAAGGAAAAGAACTATGTCGATGTCTCTCGCATATTATTCACTTTGCTTTCTTCTTCATAATTCTTCATAGGTGCCCCATTTCCTCCTAACTTCAAGGAGGTGGTGAAGACAATTTTCAAGCGGCTGTTCCGTGTGTATGCCCACATATATCATTCGCATTTTCAGAAAATTGTTAGCCTTAAGGAGGAGGCCCACCTTAACACATGCTTCAAACATTTTATCTTGTTCACCTGTGTAAGTTCCTTTCACACATCGAATACTGCTCACTTCTGTGGCGTCATAAAGAATTTGGTTTGGATGTCTCTACATGGTGTCCATATACTCCATAGCCCAGTCAAATCTGATTCGCATCTCTGACTGTGGGACTTCGCATTTTAGGATAAAATAACTTTTTGAAATGGGGAAGGCACAGTTTAGGTATGCTGGGAGCATAAGGAAAGTACTACCAGCATAGGACAAAGGAGTAAGGAAACAAAAAACTAAATAAAGAACGATACAACACTAGGCACTGGATAACTTTGGAACTGATCGCTCAATGACAGCATTGAGCATCCAGCTTGGGTTTACAGGGATTTAGGCTTTAGCTGATCCATCCTTTCTTTATATGATGGCAGCTATCTTGTAGAAAGTTAATTTCCATTGTAGAATGTCTACTTTAATGGGCCCTCTGTTCTCCTCGTTGCATGCTAATGCCGCATTGAATTTGTAAACTAAATCTAATAAGGGATCATTGTTGAAAATTTTGGTAGTAGATTAGTTTCATTCATGAAAATCTAGTGTTTCCATATGTGTAGCCCTGCTGTATCCTGGACTTCAAGGTCCTTACAATGTTTGGTTGGAAGACATAGAAGTGGTAAATATGAGGTTTAGAGAATTAGGTTTATGTGATTTAGTATCGCTCTCTTTTCTTGTAAGGAGTGACAAGTTCAATTGACACAATGTAGGAGAAGAGTGATGTCTTGAAGTTACAACTGCGATTTTGTTGATCCTGGGTGTCTATGTAAGTAGGAAATTGGGTCCATAGGAAACAGTACTTATTAAGCCAGTGAAACAGTTAGCTGTGATCCTCTTCAACGTGAGAGATTCCATATGAACTTTTTAGTGCTCTGTATTTTGCTTGTTTATCTGTTTGCTTTTTTACTATTTCTGCTTCTGCAAAATCTAGCCCTCTATTTGCTTTTTTCATAGCCCTTAGGATCATATTAGGTGAGCATTGGTATTACTTGATTTTGGGAAATGGACCTGCCATTTTCTTTCCATCTGATCTTGGGGACTTGTGAGCTAGGGTTTCCACGTGCCTGCATGGACTATGAGACGGGGTTTCATGATTGTTTGACCGCTTGAATACTGAGTAATAAATATGGCCTTCTGTGATGGTGCTTCCTTGAGGAAGTGAAACGCATTTGGCTCTCGATTTAGGGTGAAAATAATTCTATAGTTCGGCTGCACAGCATCCTGTCGAATAGTTAACATGTATCGTGATGCAAAACAGCGGAAAGTATCCTAAGATAATGGTACTGTTACTTGTGCAGGAATTTGGGCTGATTGACAAGAAGGAGCTGGCTCCACTTCATGAGCTGATAGAGTCCATAATTCCGTATTGAATACAGTTTGCCACCCAATGACAAAGTAGAACTAGGCTTTAGATGAATAAGAACAAACTGCTGCTTGGCACTTGATCTTTACCGCAATTGCTGTATTTTGTGTTATTAGTTAATGACCATCATGGGTTGTCTGCTGTAAGTTGTGCCCAGTTAAAATTGTGGAACCCCGGTGACTTTTAAATCTTTAACGGAGCATCACATTCTGATGTAGATGTTCTGAGAACAATCTAAACATGGGGCTCTTAAGAGAACCAACAAAGCAAATGGAAATGTGAAGTTGCTCTGTGTTTAGTATTGATCCTGAGCTGCCTAAAAGAAGTGTTGTTACTGAACTTATTTGTAATTTATTGATTTGCCGGACGTTTGCTGTGTCAAATGTCGTAATTCTATGGTAAGATTGTGCGGGCAGGAGGCAGGTGCATAAGTTGCATTTCTCAGAGTTGCTTCCGGCAATCCTCTAGTCAAGGAAACAGCAAATCCTGCAGCTAACACTTGGCTCTATTAGAAAAGTTCTGTTTTAGCTATAGATCAGAACGTGGTATAATGACTTGATATGACTCCGAATTTCTTTCACCAAATTGCCAGTTCTTCGAACATGAGTTTTTCTAGAGTTTGCAAATTAACATTTGACTTCCTGATTAATGCTTAATCTCTTCATTCAGCTCTTGCAAAGGGCGCTACTTAAGAGAGGGCTTACTGTGGTGGCATGCCGGGACATGAATCGTGAGGACTGGGTAGAGGTTTGTTTGCCCAGATCTTAGACGACAGGGTCGGAATGCCAGAGTTCTTGACTTTGTCGAGTTTGATGCTCTGTTAAAAATAAATAAATAAATAAAAACTGGAAAAAAAATTGAATTGATATTAAAAGTCCTCCACGTCACCATTGGCCACGCTACGGTGGTTGGCGTCCATGTCAGTAATTTTCGGTCAATATTATTAGCGGGATGGATTAAATTGGCATAAATGCAAAAAGTTTAGGACTCAATTGGCAAAAAAATAAAAATAAAGATCTAGGACTGAATTGAAATAATTACAATAAGTTTAGAACTTTTTTTGGTAATTTTCTCTAAATAGAGTGCAATACGTACAGGGAGAGTGTTGGCACCTGCTATATAAGTTTCAAGCTTAACATGCGAAGTAACAAATTGGCAGCTGTATTACTATTTCTGCGGTTTATTCTTCCAAACCATTCCATTTTTGTCCCCTCAATCCGCCAGTAATACATTGACGTGGGATCATGTCAATCCCGTTGGGATTGCAAGCACGACGACCCTCGGAATTACTACATAATTCTGAAAATGCTTCCCGTAAACAATGAAGCATCTTTCGAATACGGTCCGCCACAGTGCATTGGATAGGCCGTGATAAGACGATCATCCACCTTCCAAGATGGATGGACAGAGGAAATGATTCCAAGAGAATTTACCAACTTCAACAAAGCATCTGCCTAGTACATCTTTGGACGTTCTCTTGTAGTTTCTCTATATGGACGTGCAACTTCGATCAATATACACCACAAAATCTGCCGGAGCCATTCAAATGCCCCCTTATTCCTCTGACGCACTACAAATGAATAAACCACAAATAGTCAAAAAGGCTACGGAATTTGCACTTTGTGTGCTCTCTGTCTATTCCTCTTGAGATCCATGCAAGCTCCTAAGCTCGGGATGCCCAAACTGTCTAGCCGCAAAGCTGTAACAACCAACCACCAAAGCCAGCAAGCCGAGGATGAGGCTGAAAAGTTGGAAGTTGGCAAGATACTCACCACGAGCCTCGCTTTCCCCCGAGCTGCATACGATGTTGCTGCCCTTGAGCTGGCAACCATCGGGCATCGAGGGTCCGTATAGAGTGAAGGCCGTCTGGTAGAACCAGAGTCCTTGCAATGTTATGGCCATGCCGCCGCAGAGATCGACGGGGAAACTGGTCGGTAGGAGGGCCCCGGCGACGGTGGAAGCAACGCAAAGTCCTATAAGCAGGACAAGGAGGAGGTGATAATAACCCTCCAGGCCCTTGTGCGTCGTGGAGTGGAAGTAGAATAGGAGGTACTCCGCGCAGAATGCCGTGGCAGCAATCAAGCACAGTGCTCCTTCTGGTAAAGGAAGGAAGCTGCAAGTGTAGGAAGATAGGCAACGGCAAAAGTTAAGTCCCGGTTTGCTCAGCAAAAAAAAAATGTGAGCTAATGCATCCAAAACTCAAAGAGTCTGTTAACTATAACACTCAAAGCTGAGGAACAGTGTTGGTCACGTGTATGCTGATGCAATAGTACTACTAACCACCCTACTGTAGTATCTGCAGCACCACTTACAGCAAACTCACCGGTAAGCTTCAGGAGTAATCCTCTAGCAATGAACGACTAAACAGTTAAAAGTATCTAAAGGTTTGCTCTAAGTTATGACTCCACATCGAGTAAACAACAAGCCTTGAGCTTGCCATGCACTAATGGTCCTCCTAAGTAATCCCAACCAAAAAAAGTTTCTCTTTTTTTTTCTCAAATGTAAATTCTTAAGGTGTAGAATCATATGATTAGTGCAAACTGAGATTTTCCTTAACCCTATCAAAGGAAAATTTTACTAAGGATATCAAAGGAGACCCTGTCCCTAAATGGATAGGTCAAGTGAAATTGCTACGCCAACATCACGTTTCTAAAATGGTCGAGCTGTGTTAGACAGAAAATGCTGCAAAGCCGGATTATTTCGGCAGAAAAGAGTGAAACATAAACCTCTTATCTTGTCATTCGTGCAGATGCTTGCTCTAAATATTCTATTGTCAACGCATCGTAACAATCTGATGATTCCAAAGTGAAAGAGCATTCATCATAAAAGTAGTCCATGAAGAAAGTGTAAATGATACTCCCGGCATTTTCGCAGCGATCTGGATCGTGCAATGTTGACAGTTTTCAACCAAAGCCTACCCAGAAAAAAAAAACCAAAATAAGAAGGAAAAAAAATAAGAAACTTCATTGGGAAGCCTCACTTTAGAAATCAAGCAATTCCCTCATCTCAAGAGGATGGTGAATTGCAACTACAATTCTATATCATCTCTGATGAGCACTTGCCATTCGTTGGTTATTATGAGCATTCCGGAAATGTCAGAGGGCTTGAAGCTGGGAACTTGGAATTAGAATGTTGAGTGAAAGAAACCCACAGAGAATAATCTCAAGGAGGTAGTGTTATCTTTCTTCTTCAAAAGCTACAGGTGAGAAGGGAAAAAAGGGTCACCCCAGCCGAGTGGACCAACTCTTGGCCTGAACGATGAAGCGATGTCCATAAAGGACTGAGGGTCATCAGCTACATTAGGAGTAGTTCATAAATGTAAAAGGTTCATTCTCATAAATCATTAATTCTCATAGAGACACTGATTAACGTTCTAAAATTTAAAACGCTAGCCTCTTGGCTCAGACTGAGAGCAAGAGCATTAAAAGGTTTTGGTTTTTGCCTACTCAAATCAAACAGATTATCATTCAATCGGAACTGTTCTCACTACTCTAATCTTCGTTACTCCCGAACTAAGACTTTAAAACAAAATAGAGGAAAAGGCGAGATCTCTTGTCTGGTTAATCGAAACATATGGATTCACTCTGTGAACTCTGTAAATTACAGTAATTCCTCTCTTAAATCCCTTATTCCTTTACGCAACTGAAACTTCTTAAGTCATCATACAACCCAAAAGGGAGATTATAACACTATCCAAAGTTTAAGAAAATAAGAGAACACACTCTATGCACAGTAGTGATACAAAAGTACACAAAGAAGCAAAACTCTACAGCAACCAGTGCGTAGAAAGCATAAAGATGAAAAGAGCATATCATGCATATGATGGAAAGAAAAAATCACTCTCTTAAAATTCCTGCTTCCACTGATTCAATTTTCCAATTGATACTCTCCACCAGATTGAGAACATCGGCAGACTTGAGTTTTATTATTCAGACGAAGAAATGTCCATCAGGAATTAGTTTTCCTTCTTCTCCCTCGGGTCCTCTAAGTAGAGTAATAAATGACATACTAAAAAATCAAATTGTGTGTTTCAGACAACCACACATCTGTCATTTAGATGTTACTCCAGGACAGATGTTGAGCATTGTCCCGCACTGACCAAAACTGGCTCTAAACTGTTACCCAGTTACAATTTGTGTGGACTCAGCAGTGCTTATATTTGTTCAGCATTAAGGCATCAACAGAAACCACTTGATAGCTCCATATCAGAAAGGCTTCTAAAAGTTCCACCGTTCATATGACACTACCACCCAGACCAAACATAAAGAGAAAAAGAAATCATAAAAGACCTGTTGAGAGTAATGGGCCAGGAACCAACCTGGTTTTCTCTGAGAGCAGAGTTACTAGCCCGAAGATGAAGAACATAAGGAGCATTCCCGAATGCTCAAAATCGTTCATGTGTGCTGGGTTCAAGACTCCGTTAACAAACAGCTTGAGGTGGGGAGAATAGAGAAGCTCAATACACAAATCAATGAAAGCACCGACTGTAATGACATATAGCTCCAAGTGTTTCAGCCTCCCCTCGAATCCGGGCACCGGGTTCCACACCTGGACCCGGAAGGCCTTAGGGTTTGACACGTGCCTGAACACACAACTCCACACATGCCACAAACCAACCACAAGAAAGAGAGTCCCCGGTAGAGCATGACCCTTGAAAGAACCCATAACTTGCTGTTATCTACAAACACAAACTATCCAACTCTCCGTTTATCTGAATGGAATCTGTGATGAGCAATCAGGCAAGCCTCGTTTAATGTCGACAGCCCTCCAGTGGATGACGCTACGGGGAAGGATAGAAGCAGTTTCTTCAAATTGTTTCCTGCTGAATCATCGGGAGGCTTTCTGGGCCAAAAGCAAGATATTCAAAGAAAACGTGTTAACTCCTGTAGCAGTTGTCAATAATTTGACCATTTTTGGGTTCTTCGTCAAAATGAAGCCAACCCAATGGGCAAAACAGGAAAATGACTCTGTTTCAAGAAATTGTTGCATCAAGATGGACCTTATTCTTCACCCAGCAATGATGACAAACAAAATAGAACTAATTCTAACTATAACCCTCCGGAGTTCTTCAATCGTCCTACTAAAATAACTGCCACTAGTGCTAACACCAGAAATCAACTAAGGATCCAAACTGCTAATTGCAATTCTGAATCTCTGTCTCTGTATTGATAATTTCCCCAAAAAATTAAAAATAAATAAAGAGGCAAGAACAACCCCAAAGAGAAAACAATGGGCTGTTACAAAGTCAAATTGCTCAACCACGACCAGAATTTTTAGTAAAAGAAAAACGGGTACTTTCCAGCCCGCCCCTTTAAGTCAATTCATTCTTTTTTCTTTAGCGCTCTTCTTCATTTAAACGCTGAAACTTGCACCTGAAGCCTCCGACCCGGAGAGATTAGGAGGACTCAAGTTACTCATCCATACCCATTTAATTTTCTTCTTCGACGAATCTGATCGAAGAATAACAAGAAGACGACATTATCTTATCTTTCTTGCATATTTTTTTTTCCTGAGAGAGTGGTAAGCACAAAGCAGAGTGCGAGTCAACGATGCATTTGTTCCCGAGATATCTTGGCGTTGATGGGGTATTGCATAGAGCAGGAGGGTAAAAAAGAAAAGGAGAGAGAGGAAGCGAAGAGAGATTATACATGGGACAATGAGAAGGAACGTACTTGCAGTTACAGAGAGACGTGATTGGAGGAGTTGCAGTTCTCGAAGCGCCGTTCGTTTTCCCTCCTCAAAAAGCCTCTGATCGTCTCGTGATTACGACCCGAAAAGCCCCCGCCATCATCACCTCCGAATCACAAGAGCCGGCAAAAACGAATCGCAGAGAACAAAAAGAGAAAAAAGAAGCTTCAGAGAGAGAGAGAGAGAGAGTAATAATGGCGGCACACCGGTGGTGGTGGGGATCTGGTCCTCGTTCGGAAAAGATAAGGATTTTTGCTTATTTTTTCCATGTGCTGCTTTTCTTTTTCTTTTCATTTTTTTCCCCGTCAAAAGTATTCTCGAAAATGATAAGAAACCGAATAATAATGAGAAAATGAGAGGATCTCTAGAAGTTTGACTTGACCGAAGATGTTGTTTAACGTCCGATACGGTGGGCCCGGCGTTGATGATGGCCGTTCGATTAGTTGGCTTTTAGTTTCTCTTCTTTATTGATGTGATGTAGGCGGCCCGCTTCGCGTTTAGGTCGAAATTGACATGCTGTGCTATGCTGCAGTACCAACACAGTCGTGGTTTTTTCTTTTTCTAATCTCTAGGAGACCGACACGAAATGTAATATTCGCGGGTCTCTAAATTTTCACGCGGCATTTGAAATTTTAATTTTATTTAATGTGATTTCCAAATTTTAGCATAATGTAATCGTGATCTCTCAATTTTTACTTTATTTCAATGTAATCCCTAAACTTCTGCTCATACGTAATTTAGTTATAAACTGTATAAAAACGTCTAATATTAGCACTCAACTTGAATTAACGGAAGGACAACCTTCGTATAGTTTAGGAACTAGAACGTGATCTCTAAACTTCTGACTTATATTCAATTTAGTCTCTGAATTATATAAAAATATCAAATATTAACACTCAACTTGAATTTTATGGAAGGAAAAACTCCATATAGTTTAGGGACTAAAACGCGATCCCTAAACTTCTAACTCATATTCAATTTAGTCTCTAAACTATATGAAAATGTCTAATCTCAATACTCAACTTGAATTAACGGAAGGGAAAACTCTACATAGTTTAGAGACTAGATTGAATATGTACTAAAAGTTCAAGAACTACATTAAAAAAAAATTAAAGTTCAAGTATTACGTACTCATTGGGCTAAATTTCAGTGCATATAGGATCAAAGTTATCGAGTATTTGTGTAATTTTCTGTATCTATAATCACTGCGAAAGGTATCCAAGGAACGGCCAAGATTTTATTTTTTCTGTGATCCAACGACTACTGGAATTCGAGATTTCGAGGACCTGATCCTTGGAATTTGTAAAAGTGCCCACGGTTTTCGCCCTTGTAAATCTAGCAGCCGCCTTTTCATTTCTCCTTATTTCTTTGACTTTTTTTTTTTTTTGCCTAGTAATTAAATAGAGAGCACGTTTAACAAAATAGAAAACGATGCGAATTGACATGTCTTGAGTTTGGGCGACCTCAGCCTCGCCTTCGGGAGAGGTTTCGATTTGATTGTGCTTCTTCTTCCTGGCAAGATGATGCGATTCTCTACTGAGATCTCAGTCGAAATCGTCTGCCTATACACACGATTTGCGACCGCTAATTGGGGGCGGGCAGACGCTCATTCATAGATCCCTTAATCGTCTCTCTAGTTGACGGATCATCACTCACATGCCAACTTAATGGGGATAATAATAATAATAATAATAATAAGTTTTAAATATTTTGCATTTGTGCTAATTCAGTTCATTTGGCCATGACTGGCGTGACGTGAACTTTTTTAAATAGTATTTTCAAATTTTTTTTATAATTTTATTCTTTTCTTTTCTTTAGTTTTTCTTTTTTTTTTCCTCATGGAATTGGGCTGGCGAGGCCACAGGCTCAAGCCCTCAGCCCTAAGTGGAGGGGAAAAGAACTAAAAAAAAAAATACTAACATATTATTTTAAAAAAATTTCACTTCAGTGCCGGTAGTGGCATATTAGCTCCTATCGGCCAAAAATGACTAGATAAACTAAATTGAATTAGTGCAAAAATAAGGTTTATAACTAAATTGGCATAGTTGGAACAAGTTGAAGGCTTTTTTGTAATTCAATCCAAACTTAATAAAGTTGATGACACCGACTCGCCGCGCTGCTTGTTTACGTGACATGTGGCAAGGCATGGATGCTAAGGACGAACAGCATTCGCTCTCTTTCTAAGGTCAAGGAAGTAGTGATCTGTAGGTATCATGAACCCAAATCAATCCAATAAGAAGAATGAATCTGAGTTGTATGTGATTCAAGTAGACAGGGAACATGGATTGTGATTAATCCCAGTGAAGTTCTGCACTGATTTGGGTCTGTGAAAGAGCATCTTTTCGCGTGTTGACATAGTCTAAATCTTCAACATATCGAACAGAACTGGCCACAATAATAGGTATTGCTAGGAGAACAACACATTAAAAGGTTAAAGAGCATACTTTACAAATAGTTGCTTGAACCATGTTGGAAATCGACGTGTGGCACTTCTTGTAAAGTATCTTCTGTCAAAACCCAGAAGTTAAAGAGCAGAACAGGTGTGCTGCAGAGTCTCATCCCTACTCCAGTTCCACTGTTGGCTGTTGAGTTTGTCCAATTGGCACTTTAACCATATCCCACACCCTTGTATCGGTCTCTCCTGCCTCTTGATTGGCTCAGTCTTTGCTTTAAGTTGTTCCTCCATTCTCCTCGTCTCGAAATACGGATATGTTCCAAATGCTAGTTGATAAGCACAACTTGAAAAGGCACCAATAGGTATATATTCAGAAGAGTAGAGTTGCCTGGCTGATCCTCACGCTGAAAACCAATAAAGTTAACATGACATTTTAGGGAGGCCTCCACAGAATCTCTCACATGTGTTTCCACATCAACCAAAGTGGTAGAAACAAGTCTTCATCAGACAGTTATTCATGGAACCTACCCAAAACAATGAGATGGATAGTCATTTGACTTAAGATGGGTGACTCCAGTAAAAAATCTTTGATCTTGGGAACTTATATTTGGTTATTCTTTGTTCATCCTTTGCAAGGTCTAGTAACATCTAATATATTTATCCAACATTTTTTTTTGGCTAAGTATTCATCCTACATCTAAACAGCCCAGACAACAATCCTGCGAGTGAACATATTTGTTTCTTAACAAATGCACCCATAAATACACACATGTATCGTGTGGGACACAAGATAGGTATTAGATTTTTTATTTTTTCGGTTGAAATATAGGTATTAGATTCAAACGGCTCAATTTGACTATATCCATTAACAAGTTGTGAAAGCCCAAAACTTCAACACAATAACAACACTTCTCCAAGATCAACCTCATGCATCACAACTATAGATCCACCCACTTCATGTCGATAAAAAAACGACACTCCTCAAGCATCAACTGTCAACCTGATAGCAACATCCAATCAGATGATCTACGTTTACAAAGTCATCCTGTTACTAAACAATCCAAGACTATCTTCAACATCAACTTTACACTGATAATAAGCCCAAAATCTATATTTACACAATTATATTTCTTGGCAAAAAGATCAGCAGAGATAAAGAAAAGACGCAGATCCTTTCCAAAGCCCAAGCCATTCATCCACTATCAGATCCTGTTTGAGTTCTCCTCACCACAATTCTCGTCCAAAGCATGCTCTACTACAAAAGAGAGGTCTTCCACTTTGGACTAACCTGAAGAAACATCACAAGATAGCTGTCCCATAACCAAACTGGCTCCGTATGCGAACCTCCTTCCTTTTGGTGCATGAAGAAAAAGTGAAAAGCCGAGGCCAACAGTGGTCTCTTCATTTTTCGATATTACCCTTCCTCAGCTTGAAAGGTAGCCTTTGTTTGCTATCTCTTCCCATATCTCTTTAGCCAAGTCTATATCTACAGCTGACAAACCTACGTACTGATGCCTCACTTCTGGCATCATTCTGTGAGTTGCATCCATGTATAACTTCAAGAAAAATACCATATGTAGACACCTCGAACATGCTGTTGAAAAGCGCCATACTACGAGGTCAGATTCCTTCAGCAAGTCCCAAACTCTAATTTCAAGGGCACTAGCAATTTATAAGGTTCCAAGGCTTGTCATTTCTTCTTGAACTTGTCAAGTATACTCCAAGAGATGCATTCTTCAAGACATGTCAATTAGAATCATGTTAAAGAAATTCACATGAACAAAGGTGGACAGCTCCTCTGACGACAGAATAGGACAACAGAACAACAAACAAGGTCATCAACGAGGGAAAAGACATAGGTCTAATATGCTAATACATGGATAAATCTCAAACAGCAAAAAGGAGATTGTGGCACTACTAGCATTCACTATTAAACAGAGAAAATTTGGTAAGAAATTACAGAATCACTAACTTTGATGTGAAGGGATGTGGACAATGATCTATTTCCAGAAGCTCTCACCAGCAAGTATCGAACCAAAGCAGCATCCAATGCAGTAATATAGCCCAGCATATATTCCTTCACGGGCTGCGGAGCAGCAGAGGATCAACCTGATACTGCTGATCAAGTGCTTGCCACTCAGACAATCACCTTTCAGCATTCTTTCATGACGATATCAGCTTGCAGCTGGTTTGCCCTGATATATCAACACTTGAGTCATTGATTTTGCTATGGGGTTTAGCCTCCCCAAAATCTCTTCATCGCCGTCGTGTGGCTTGGTAATCATCTAGGATGATAATCTGAGTTTAAGAGCGATGAAAACGAAAATCTGCACCATAGAACATGTTTCATACACGAAAAAGACAACGTAGTCAACATGTTTACCTGTTGACTAGATTACCAAATCTCCAACATGTGGGACTCTCATTACCCATAATCAGCCTCAACCCAACTGCAAGCAGTGTCTTTAGATATCCCTCTTGCCCTCATCAACCCCCTCAGTTCAGTTACACTGTCCCATTTTCCTGCATGTGCCAATGTATTAGACAAAGCAACATATGCCCCGGGCCGACCCTCGGCATTCAACTTAAATAGTTCAGTGGCAGCTACACTTGCCATCTCAATATCACCATGCAACCTACATGAACTAAGCAAAGCGGCCCAAACATCAGAATTGGGATTTTCAGGCATTTTCATCACAAACTCCCATGCCCCGTTCAAACTCCCTGCACGTCCTAAGAGATCAACCATGCAAGCATAATGCTCCATACACGGCTTCAGCGAGTAATCCCTCTCCATGCTCAAGAAAATGTCATGGCCTTTAGCTACCAAGCCAGCATGGGCACAAGCAGAAAGTGCACTGAGGAATGTCACGGAATTGGGCCCAATTCGCTGCTCACGCATTGCACTGAAAAGATCAAGAGCTTTATGGGGATCTCCGTTCTTTCCATATCCATCTATCATGGAAGACCATGTAAAGACATTCCGGTTGGGCATACTTTCAAATACTGTGCATGCATCCTCAACTTTCCCGCATTGGAATACATGTCTATAAGAGCACTGCCCATTTTTACATCAAGGAAAAGTCCAGTTTTTACTAGTTGACTTTGGATTTGTTGACCGACTTCATATGCTGCCATTATGGAACAAGACCCAATAACACTGGCAAAAGTAGATATATTAGGCCGAAATTCCAACCTTTGCATCTCAATGTAAATCTCAAGAGATCTCTTTGCAAATTCACTCGACTTGCTGTAACCTTCAATCACGGCATTGAAAACCACAACATCTTTCTCAGTCGTTTTCCTGAATATCTCTTCTGCATCCTTGAAAGACCCTTGATTCATATATCCAGTAATCATTGAGGTTGAACATATGACATTCCGTTCCAACATCATATCGAACACAGTCCTAGCGTCATCAACCTTTCCATGCTTAACATACGAGTCACTAGCGCCGTGTAAAGAACATCATCCGGTTCAGTGTCTAGTCTCAATATCTGGGCGTGAACGACGCCGGTAAATCTATAAGGCAAGTCCACATCCTGGGCTTGAGTAGACGCCTTCAAGATCATGGAAAAAGTATACCCATCAGGCCTCTCGCCAACAGTAACCATTCTGCGTATCAATTCGAAAGACTCTCCAACTTTCCGATGTTTGACGCACCCGCCAATCATGTAATTATACGCGGAAAGAGTTCGCTGCGGCATTTCATCGAACACCGCGCGAGCATAGCTGAGGCAACCGCTTTTCAGATGCAGTATGAGAAGCTTGATGGAGATGTTAGTGTTGGGATTCAACCCGGTTTTGAGAATGTAGGCATGGATCTTTTGGCCGGGAGAAGGATTGTCGGAGTTGATATAGTGTTGCAGAGCCGACGGCAGAGAGTCCGGAGACGTATGTGAGAGAAGTTCTCGTGTTGGCGGGAAAAAATTGGTCTTTTCAGTCAAGGAGCGAGAGTAAGATCTTGACGAGAAAACCAGCAACCTGAGAGAGGACGATCCCCCATTTCTCATGATACCATTTGAGAGCGGGCAATGCAGTGTCAGCCGGAATAATCAGAAATTACGAAGCAAAGCAACTGAAGCGTTTGGATTTTTGGAGATCCGAGCGACGTAACCGTGATTTTCGCCCTAGGATAAATTATTGCGCAAAAAATTAATAATTTGTACAAATAATTATTTATATTGCTTAAAATAACCTATTATTATTGAATATTCTTGCCAATGATAAAAATATTTTTCTATTTATTTAATTTTGTAAGAGATATAATTTAATTTTTTTTATAAATTATTTATTTTTCGCGAAATAAATAAAGCCTAAAAAACTGTTGATATTCTCAATGATTACGTCAAAATTATATGAAATTAAGGGAAAATTTCAAAAAAAAAAAGGCCAAAATGCTCTCATTTTTTTAAATAAGAGTCTTAAGTGAATTTTGTTTCAAATAATGGTTCAAAGTGTTATCATTATCTCAAAAAGGGCTTGAAGTAGTTATAATTCAGTTGGTCAGCCAAATTTTCTGGCCGATCAACGGCATTTTTGTCCAAATTTAAATTTAATCTAATTTTTTGTTAAATTAAATTTTTAAAAAAAAGTAAAAAAAAGGAAAAACACAAGCATCTCCCGCTTGTGACTACTGCCCCACCACTAAGGGCCTGAGTGAGGGCCGATGACCCCGCCGACTAGAGGCAAGAGCTAGTAAGGAGAGGGCTGAGGCGCTGGCAACCTCAACAGCCATAGCCACTGCCCCACCAGTTATGGGATGGTGGCCACCTCCCGCCGGCGTTTCTTTATTTTTGAAGAATTTCTTAAAAATAAAAAAATAAAATAAAATAATAAATGATCAAAATTTCCCTAACTAAAGTGACCTAGGCCCTTTTTGAAACTAATATAATCACTTTAGACCCTTAATTTAAATAATGTACACTTCAGGCTATTTTTTCACACAGCGAGGACACTTCAGACTATTATTTGAGAAAATGAGAGCATTTAAGGCTCTTATTTGGAATTTTCATGAAATTAATAATTCATAAAATCCTTCAAGCAAGGAGCAATTTAGTTTATTTGTTGCTTTTTTTTTTTAGCTCCCGTGCATTGGCAATCTATATACCCATATCTCATCAACTATCAAAAGATCAGAGGAAGAAAAGTTCAAAAGTGGAAAGTACGTTTGTCCTTATTTACAAGGCCCAATATTTCATCAATTTTGTTGATGTAATATATTTATTAAGTACTTAAATATTGAGGACTTACAATTCCAATGTAATGCTCTTTCTAGTGTTGTATGTGATTGATATGGGCACATTTCACTGAGCAATGACTTCTACATGAATGTTAATATCGAATGTGTGGTATTCTGAATTAGCCTATGTCTCGGCGTAACGCCAATTACAAAGTGCTTTTGATTTTCAAATTGATTTCGTGAGCGAGGAAAGACACTTGTTAAGTTTCTTAATAAAAAGTTTTGTCGATTTCATAGCACTGATTTTTTTCTCCAATTATGTACGATGGACACACACACACACATGTACATATAAAAACAATTTTTTTTTTATCATTTGAGTATTATTAATTAATATCTCGAAAATTTGTTAATAATTTTTTTTTAGATATTTTCACTAGAAGTCCTAATACTTGCCACCAAATATGATTGAGTCTAATCTAGCTAACGGAAAAAGCCAACGTGGCTGAAACAACAACAATAAGTCCAAAAATGACAACGTTTTGGACCAAGTTTCTTGCAGTTGCTAAACCCACTATCGCCGGAAAGGTCAACAATGGTGGGGTAAAGGTTGCTGCCTCGTGTAGAGCGAGCTAAGGCTTCCATTGGCTAGGGTGGGGTTGGCCGGCAACCCCGACGACGGCTCCCTCAACTCAATTTGGGCAAGGGCTAGCGAGCTTTGCTAGATATGGGTAAAGGCCTGTAGTGTAACGACCCGATCCGATGAGGGTGGGCAATGGTCACTGGGGGCAGAGGGCTTGGACAATGAGTGAGTCCTGAGAGATTTCTAAGATGGTGAAGGGGACAATAATGAATCGAACTACGCATCAAATAGAAGAAGAGTGATTTTGAAATATATATGTGAAAATTGAAATTAACTCCTAAAGACGCCTTTTGATGTAACGGCAATACTTAGTTGTGGAACTCCAAAATTAAACTTGTTCGAATGGGACCACTTGTAGGATGGGTTACCTCCTGGGAAGGTGCCCACCTATACTTCAAAAGACAAAACCGTAAAGCTCAGTAAGGGGCAGGCTAAAGCGAACAATCCATCAATGAGTTAAATCTAGGGTGTCACAATATTGTATCAGAGCAAGGCCCCCTCCAATAAGTGCGTGGTTTGGGAACAAACCATGAGGAAGCTGGTGAGCCTATAACAACCTGGTCCAATGAGAGCTGAAAATGGTCATTTGGAGGCAAGGGTCTGGACAAGAAGTGGTTCCCGAAAGACTTATAAGATGGCGAAGAGGACATGAATGAACTGTACTACGCACAGAATAAGGGGAGAACTGAACTACGCACTGAATAGGGGGAGAGCGATTCTGAAATATATATGTGAAAGTTAGAATTAATTCACAATGGCGCCTTTTGACGTAATGACAATGCTTAACTTTGGAATTTCAAAGTTAAGTGTGCTCAATTGGAAGTACTCAATTGGGAGTACTCCTAGGATGAATGAACTCCTAGAAGGTATCCACCTATATGTCAAAGGACAAAATCGCAAGGTTTGGTATGAGTCGAGTTAAAGTGAACATTATCTCAATAGGTTAAATCTAACATGTCTCATGCAGTCCCTTGCCTACCGTCGGCTAGGGTTGCTGACCACTGATCAGGGCTTGGCAACCCTGATCGACCTCCACCCCATCATCGCCAGCCCTTTTAGCGATGGTGGGGGGCGACGACGGCAAGGGCTAGTGAGGGATGATTTTGCTATTTAATTTACTATACTATACTTTACTTAATATTTGCATAAAAAAAATCAAAATTTTTTATCATTTCTTTTTCACTCACGTTAGCGCTAAGTATGAGAGAGAAAGTAATAAAAAATGCCACATTCTCATTTTTCGCTAGGTAAATCGGACGGAGTTAACAAAAGGATTTGATTGCATCGATTTGTCAAGTTTTATGATCGGATTGCACTTTCAAAATGTTTTAGGACTCAACTGTATTTTGATGATAAATTTTAAGACTTCCAACGCATATGTTCAATATGTTTTTTTTTTTTTTTGTGGGTTCATTCAGCCCGTACCATGATGCCCTGGGAAATTCCTATGACATGCAAAAAGAGAGCTCCCACTTTTTTTCTCTTCTTTTGGTCGGAAAAAAGAGAGCTCCCACTTACTACCGCCTTTTTTAAACCATCTCACTTTCGATTGGAAATTCTAGAAAAGGGCTTTCGCCCGATGAAAAGGGGCAACAAAGGCGACGAGAAAGAGGAAAAAAAAGAAGGAATAAGACAAAGGAACACGCTGAAGACGCGGCGAGAAAAGGTAAGCGGGCTTTACCATCTTAAGCTTCTGTACCCGTCAATGGCGACCTTCCATCAAAACGGGGACGTCATGACATTGTACGGTCCGGATTACATCACGGAACATTTTGTCAAATTTGCTCGGGATACATCTCATGTGACTTGAATTCGCTCAAAGTCGAAGATCAATTGGGTCGAGGATAATCTTACGTAAATCGAGCAGTATAAATTTGCTCTCGATATACATAAACCCATATTATATCGACTCCTCGATCATACAATCTCATGTGATTTGAATTCACTCGACGGGTCTGGATACGTTTTACATAAATCGACTCCTATTTATGTGCTCTTGACGTGCACAAACTTATTTATATCGACTCTTCGATCGTGCAATGCCACGTGATCTGAATTCGCTCGAGACCAGCTGCGCTGATACGCAACGCGGAGTGCGCGATTGCGAAGGGGACGAGTAACGCTGGACGGTGCAGAGACGGGTAACGAACCACGCAAATCTGGATTCAAACCAGAAATTTTTTTCGACGTGCTGGGAGTTTGGCTGCTTCTTCCTAGTTAGTGACTTGCTTCCGCCGATTCACTCTTCTTCGAACCACTCGCCCACGAGTCCTCTTTCCCTTCATGCAGATACCAAACACGGTTGTCCATCTCCGCAACCTTTTCGATTTAAGTAATCGCCACCCACATCAAAATCTCCCCCGCCGATCTCTCTCCCTCCTTCCGTGGCGAATTCCGTCTCGACACGCCCTTCTTCGGGGGTTCGTCGCGCTCTTTTTTGCCTCCGATGCCCATGTATTGGCCCGCGTGGAATCGATCTCCGGTGCGGCGTCGGGGGCATCTCGCGTTTCTCTTCTAGCTCCACCTCCGAGCTCGGTTCGTGCCGGAGTCCTCGGATTCGTCGTGCTGCGAGTTCTCTGCCTCCTATCTCTCCTCCGTCGTTGAGGTGCGGAGTGATTGGTTCTGCGGATTCGGCGATTCTGGCTCGCGAGTGAGCGATCGGTGTCACTTGATTGGCCAATGTCCCCAGGGTTTGGCATCTGAGGAGACGCATTCGGATTAAGAATTGGAATTCCGGGATTTCGGTATTCCTTTATTGGGTTGGAGGAGCGATGTCGAAGGTGGTGTATGAAGGTTGGATGGTGAGATATGGGCGTAGGAAGATCGGCAGGTCGTATATTCACATGCGGTACTTTGTGCTGGAGCCTCGGTTGCTCGCTTATTACAAGAGGAAGCCTCAGGATAATCAGGTTTTTCTTTGTTCTTTTTCCTTCTCACTCTGTCTGTGTTGGTATGGCGTTGAGTTGTTAATCTCGTAACTGGTGTTGTTGCTGGTCTGCCCGCTTGAGAAAGCAGGCATAGAATGCTGGATATAGATATACTGCACCTGTAACATGCTTGTTAGTCGCTAGTGTGAGAAATAGGAGCAGCTAGTTGAGAGAAGTGCACTGGTATTTGATTAGAAGTGTGCACGTCAAGAGGAGTGGAGACTCTCTGGGAAGTCCTGGAGTTCTTTTTTATGGGCTCATTAACAATTTTTCAGTATTTCACTTCTACGAAGCATGCATTGGTTTCTCTGGTGGACATGAAATGTTCTTTTGAGCAGGGAGTGCTTGTTTTGTTTTATTAGGTGCCGATCAAGACGTTACTGATTGATGGGAACTGTAGGGTGGAGGATCGAGGCTTGAAGAACCAGCATGGGCATGTGAGTTGGCTCGTTCATTCAATTACTCTCCGTCCCTTACATTTGTGAATATTCTGCAAGCCTGTAGGTAACCGGTAAAACAAGAAACATGATCTCTGTTGTATGCTGTTCCAAAGAAAGAGAAAGCAAAAGAAAAACAGAGCCCTCATTTTAACTACTCTTTTAGGCATACCATTGCAGAAAATATAATGGCGAGAACAAAGATAAATTGGCCTTTGTGCAGTACAATGGTGCTATGCGGATCTTTCATACGCTAGTGTACTCTACTCTATCTTTGGCCATACTCTCTGAAATGTAGAATAAGTGGAGCAAATCATTGGTAGCAATAGCCTTTGAAGTAAATGAAATGTTCGTTGCTCATTTTAGAAATTTGGAGTGAAGTGACAGGCTGTTTAATTTTTGTTAGTGGGACATGGGAATGTCTCAACATGGATTTGCTTTATAGGAAACAGGAGATGAATGGCACACTGAGTCGACACTGGGCATGAAAATGCAAACTTAGCTCGGTATGATCCCGGTGAAAATGCAAACTTTTTCTGGGAAATGAGGGCCTGATCTCTAGACAATTTGTTGGTGCCGTGTAATTGATCATTTTGGAAGATCTTTACAGAAACAGAGAGATTGAGAGAAAGAGGGGCAAGAGTATTAAAGTTAACAAGAAGCATAAACCCTACGGTGACCTCCTTTTGTATTTATATTACACAACAACTCCGCAAATGACAATATTACCCTTTCTCATGGCTTCAGGGCAACTTAACCTAGGATCCACCAATACATATTCTAGGCAATTTAGTGCTGTGCTTATTTTTGTTCTGTATAGAACCGTAACTTGTGTCAATACTATGACTTTTCCGCGAGTGTGAATGCACTATGTTTGTATTGATCAAGCTTTTAAATATTATCGAGACCTTGCAATATTGCTTTGGGATGTGTTGATAGATAAACTGCCGGTGCAAAAAAAATGTGTTTTGTGGTAGCTCATTGATTGGGCCCTAAAGTGGCAATTGAGCTTTTTTCTAATAGGGTGAATGCTTTTAAAAGATAATATCGGTATATGCCTTTCCCTAGGGACGCTGCCAAATGTTCCAGTGCTTCTGAACATCTGAATCTTTGAAAATCTTCCACTCTTGCTCATACTTCATGATCGTTCAAATGACCACTACGTAATCACCTGCTGAGTTATAAATACAACTCTGCATCTTCCTCTTTGGGAATATCAAAGAAAAGCCACGTTAAGACCAGATTGACTGACACCTTAAGGCATTTATATAGGTCAATATTCTGACCTCCAATTCGAGTCACTAGGGCTCCTCGTGTTAAATGGGGGGAGATTTTGTGTTGACCAGTACTGTAATGTCCTTTCAGTGTGAAGGGATTTGTGATCTTGCGAATAAATCGAACTATATAGTGACGAGTATGTCACAAGCTTGAGTAAGAACATTATTGAGTGCTCATTCTGGAGGCTTCTTCCTTTTTATGTGTTTGGTTCATTGTGGAATGCCGGCTAGGGAGACAGTTGTTTACAATGGGACTCGGTAAAGAAGCATTTGCATTTCCTTGTCATTGCTTTTGTGAAGTCTTTCTCATCGATTTTATTGAACATGGCATATCAGTTTATTTTCATCAGGATTACTGGATATTGTAATGTACAGATTGTCAAAGGAGCGACATTGCAATGCTAGGGAGCACTGTTGCTGTCCTTTTCTTTTAGACCTTACACTATCTTTGCTGTTTTTTCGAAAAGAAAATTTAATCAAAAGAAGCTGTTATGCTATATAATGGACATGCCAGAACAGATCAATTCTTAATTTGGATTTGGTTTTCTTTCATATGGATTCAGTCATTCTGCTTCTAATATTTTGATAACGGTGCTTTTAGTATGGCATAAGTGAATATCGTCAATGAATTATCATCTTTAGGACAAGTGGCCATCATTTTGTATAATTGATATAATTGAATTTTTACTACCGAAAATGTATAAGAGCTCATACATGATTGGATGTCCTGCTCTAGTGAGCCTGGTGATAAATATCGTTGAATAGGTGTCGATTACTTCTTGGTGTCATTCTGTACATCTGTCGGAAGGGGAGGGATTTGGGGGTTTGGGCAGAGGGTCCGTGGCGTTGGTTAGGGGGAGGTGTGATTTGAACGAGTGGTGCATATTCGTGTGCCAAATATGCTGATATATGAAATGTTCTTCAATGTACCTCTTTATGGAATTTGCAAAATAATAGTTTTCATTTTTGGTGCCCATTCTTTACAGATGGTTTATGTATTGTCTGTTTACAACATGAAAGAGAAGCAGCTTCGTATTACGGTAAGCATTTTACTTTTATAAGGAGATACTTCTTTCTATTTAACTTCAGTGACGATCAACAATGTTTTTAACTGGTTACATCTATATGAAGCAACAGAGATTAAGAAGGACCTTTTTATCATCACTCAATTGCTTCTTTATACTTCTTCTTGTGCATGGTCCTAGCAACTCATTTTTCAGGTTTCTCCGAAGGTTTGAATTGTGGATTTGAAGGCTTCTTCATTTTAATCAATTTATGGAATCAAATTGAGTATTGCGTGATTTAGCACCAAATTCTTAAATTGATTAAGCAGCATCAATCACATAATCAACTATTAGTTTAGTTAATCTGTCTTTATGCGTTTTTTAAATTCCAGCATGTGTCAAAATCAAGAATCGTACTGAAAAACTTATTTTCTTTTTAATACAAGGAATTAAACATACATCGTCAGTGTGTTTTTCCTTGAAAATTCTACAAGTATTAAACAATGTTCATGAATTCGGTCCTTGTGTTGCATATTTTGAACGGTTGAGAACTGCATAAATTTGATGGTGTATGTTATGCATGTTGCTAACCAACCTCACATAGGAAACACTTCATTTTATTGATAGTATGCATTTTGGAATCTTAGCTTGATTAATTTTTTTAGGCAATTGTGTAATGCGTGTAATGTCACTGAAATTTCAGCTTTATTTAGCAGTGCGGTGCAATATATAGTATTATTGGGAACTATTTGTGAAGTGTGGTTATCCAGTCTGCTCAATGCTTTTGTTTCAGATGGCAGCATTCAACATTCAGGAGGCATTGATCTGGAAGGAGAAAATTGAGTCAGTTATTGATCAGGTCAGTCTTGGTCTTGGACCATGGTTGTAGATTGCCCTTTTCCTTGAGTTTTTGTTTTCGGCCCTGGTTAACAAGTGATGATGTCGTACTGGAATCAAAATCCTTTCAGAGGTTAGGCTTACATTATGCAAACCTCATTTCTTTAGTTCCTCTATGCAATAGGAGTTTCCTGAATTCTGTGAAGTTTATTGTATATGCATTCCTTTCAGCGATGAGTTCTTTGACATTTTGCCTAGCTTATTAGTTTTGGGTTGGATAATTATATAGCCAGTGTAAATCCATCATTCTCGGGCCTTAATATTGTACAAGAGGTAAAAAAAAGTTGGAAGAGAATGATTACGTGAAAAAACTTTGTTTGGGCAAAACCCGTTCTTCTCTATGCTCTTGCCCTTCTGTGGGAATACCTTTTCCTTTACATGCTTTAATTTGGGCCCTAGGGTTCCAGAATATTTGAAATTAGTAAATGAGACACATAAATGTGTGCCTAATCCTAGAATTCAGTAAAATCCACATAATATCAAAATTCAATGTTGCTGTATGCTCATCTGCTTGTTACATTGGATTGGCTATGCATGTTTGACTCACACAATGTCTATCTGTGCAGCACCAGGAGTCACAAGTGGCAAATGGTAATAAATATACCTCTTTTGAATATAAATCTGGGATGGGTAATGGGAGGACTGCTTCTTCATCGGACCATGAAAGCCAGTAAGTGATTGGTTTCCTTTTAGTGCTTGAATGGTCATACTTAGGCAGATATTCTTGTGGATGCTGAAAGGCTCATTGTGAATAGGATTCTGCTGATGTCTATTATCATGAAATGGGAAACCAAGTTTCGTGACACATGCTAGTTTACAGCATTTAGTGAGATTACCACCTCCTATGCTTTTTTTTTTTGAGAGGTTATTGATATTCTCATCTGTCATTTTTTTCTACACTAATTCTTTTGGATAAGCATATTCTAGACTAGAAAATTGCATTTTTGCTATCAGGGAGACTCTGATCAAAAGAACTTCTTTCTTTCCGCCTCGTATCATCTCATCTCATCAGAAAGGCTCATTTGAGGTATAGAAGAAACAATAGGGCATTAGTTACTTTTCAACAATTCGACGTAGCATCTCTTAAAATGTTTTCCCAAGGGAGATCTGAGACCTAGTTAGTCTCATGTACATACGACCATTAATGGTTGAATAGTTCTTGATCTTGCTGGCTGCAAATAGATTGTTTTTTGTGACGAATTTCATTCTCTTTTATGTTATCATCAATTTTATGGTCACTTGATAGTTGTGTACACAATTTTAGACTGCCAAGTCTTGATCAATTTGTGTTGTTCTTGCACTTCCTGTTATGTCTTGTTTAGGTATAGTGCACAGGAGGAAGAAGATGATGTTCATCGAAATTTGTCACGAAGGACAACAATTGGAAAGGGTCAATTTTCTTTTCTTTGCTTGCTATAGTTTCTTTGTTAATTTCAGATATATCTAACTTTCTTTGTGAATTCAACAGGTCCTCCAGAGTCGGTCTTTGACTGGACACAGGAAGTTGATTCAGAATTTTCAAACCAGGATAACAATAATCAAGCTTTTTCTAGAAAGCATTGGCGTCTTCTTCAATGTCAAAATGGTAAATGTTCAAATTGTATCCATATACATTCGTATGTGTTTGCCTGGTTGCATGCATGTGCCCCTTTGCTCCCACACACAGTTGTTATAGTTCACTGTCCTTATTTGAAATGTCTCCTCTGTGTTCTTTGTCGGGATGTTGACAGGTCTTCGCATTTTTGAAGAGCTTCTTGAAGTTGACTACCTTGTATGAACCCGTCCTTTTTCTCCTCCTATAGAAACCTTTGCGTGAAATTGCTTCTTTTTGTGATTCATGCAGATCTCATATGTGCTATATACTGTTTTAGGTCACATTCATGAAATAGAATGTCTTTTTGCAGCCAAGGAGTTGTAGTAGAGCAATGAAGGCTGTAGGAGTTGTAGAGGCTTCTTGTGAAGAAATATTTGGGCTTGTAATGAGCATGGATAGCACCCGATTCGAGTAGGTTTTTCTCCTCATTGGATCATCATTTTGTTGAGGACTTTATAGCTTCACCGTTTCATTATCTATGACGAGAGAATTTACGCTCAAGACACTGAGCCCTTCATTCGGAGTGATCAGCTGTTAATGGGGTAGACCTTTTTCTACACTCAAGTTTTTGTACAGCATAGATGACCCAGAAATTAAACCTAAGTTCCACATTCCTAGCTATTGTTCGTTTTTGTCAAGTTTAGGTTGTGGTCTTTGCTCCATGTATCTTGATCCAGCTATCTAATAAATGGAAGAAAACTTTGGTTGGTTAATTGTCCAACAATACTGTCAAATCCTTTACAGTCCTCAAGGGTATGCATTGGACCTGACTTCCAATTGCTCTGAATGGCTTTTTTTTCCATATTTTAATGAATAACTGCTGTTCCCTGTGTTGCTGTTGGTCGTAAGTTGTACACAAGGCAAACCTGATCGAAAATAGGAGACTTCATTTTCATTAGTGTTTCAAACTCTGCAAACTATTTTGACTTCTTCAAAATGTGTGAGATGACCGAGAAGAAAAATATAATGTAAGTTTTACTCAAGCCAACTTGCTAATAATGGAGCCATTCATAGGACATGAATATTAGTAAAGAGAGACAATTCAACTTGAGTGAACTTGAGCTGTTATTTTCACTATTGGAGAATCATTACAGTGTTGTGAATCAACAGCTATTGTAAGTTGCCTAGGCATGGCTCTGCGACTTTGATCTTCATCTTTTATTCTATTTGTCTTTACCCTTGCAGGTCAATTAGTTTGAGCTTTATTTCTGTCCATCACTGCTATGAAGTTCTAGTCCTTATTTTTGTCCTTGTGCAGGTGGGATAGCACCTTCCACACTGGTAGCTTAGTTGAGGAAGTAGATGGACATACAGCAATACTGTACCATAGACTTCAGCTAGATTGGTTCTCTACGTAATTTTCTATCTAAATGATGATCTCCTCCCTTTTAATGCCTTCTGCAGTATTCGTGTTATTTCTGTTTTATTGCTTAATTGATTGTGGGTTGAATCCTTACAATAGAGAGTTGAGTTGAGACAGATCAATGCTTCCTCTCTTCTCTTGCTTTAACATAAGGATCCATGAGTAGTCCCTTCCCCTGTACTGGCCATGTGACACAGTTTGATCGTGGATAGAAATTTTTCAGACATCTTTGTATGTATGGTCTGAAAGAAATCTCAAACTCTATGACAAGATATCTATTTCTCTTCCATATTACATAAGCTGGTCATTGCTGTAGCTTTTATGAATGTGGCAAGTAGTTTCCAGTAATTTGCCAAGCATCTTGAAAGGCTGCTTCCATTCCAAATTCCATATCCCGTATTAAGAAGAAGTTCGAGTGCTCTTTTGATATTCAAAAACAGAAGGGAGATTAGAGTGCTCTTATGCTGGATCGTATTGTTCAGTTGGGCTGGCTAGCTGTTTATATGGGGCTTATATCTGAGTACACACAAGAAATTCCCAACCATGTATTGTTGCTAATAGACTTTGGAGGTTGAATTTTATCTTTTTCATTGAATTTCCCCTGTGAACAACCGTAAAAGGCTGCAACCTCAATCGCTATATTTATATGGGTTCGGTGTTAAAGACTGACTGAAATGATGCCCCTAAATTTCTCTATACAGAATGTAAGTGGTATACAAGAGATCAATTTCACCATGTGGAAAGGAATTGAGGATGCCCAGGAAATTTGGCAAGGGACATGATAGTGTTTACACTGTTATGAAATGTGTTTAAACGTGCAACTGAAATGATGACCTCCCTTTTTGGAGAGGATGAAGATGTTCTTTTATTTTCTAATATCACTTCGATAGACATTTCCTGATAATTAACTAGGAATATTGATGTGACAGAAATGCGTGGATTCTTCATTTATCAGATAATTTTCAGCTTGTGTTTAGCAATATTTTATGGTTTTTGGGATCGAAATCTTATGATATGATAGTTGTATTGTTAAAGTTCTTGTAGTGCTCTTTGCTTGCTTTTCATCATTGCAGGCAAGATGTTTTTGTTAATTCAAATGACGTATCTACCTTGACCTAGTCTTGATAACTTCTGTCTATCAAGGACATGGGCTGAGAAGAGAAAGTGTCTTTGCTCCTTGATATGGTCGAACTTTGTTGTAATAATGACACTTCCAATGCACTTGCAGGTTTGTGTGGCCTCGTGATCTTTGTTACGTGCGCTATTGGCGACGAAATGATGATGGAAGTTATGGTATTACTTCCCTGATAAGCTTGTTTGAAATCTTTGTTGATAGTTCAAATGGTTTCCCTGCTAGGACTACGTCCAGCTTCTTGTGTTTTGCTATTTGGATTTCGTTAGCTGTTGTGTTGTGATTTTACCACTCTTGCCAATTCATTTCTGTTTGCAGTTGTTTTATTTCGTTCCAGGGAGCATCTAAACTGTGGACCACAGCCTGGATGTGTGCGGGCACATGTTGAGAGTAAGTTTTTATGTTCTTTTTGTTGATGCAGTGGAAATGAACTTTGCACAGCTTCTTTACTTTAAACTGAGAAATGAAGTGCACTTTCTTATGTCAAGCATTTTCTTGTACACACAGGTGGAGGATTTAACATCTCACCTTTACAACCTCGACATGGGAGACCAAGAACTCAAGTGCAGCATCTCATGCAGATTGATTTGAAAGGATGGTTGGTGGGTTATTTTCCGTCATTTCAGCAACATTGTCTCCTTCAGATGTTAAACAGTGTTGCTGGTAAGTCACCATCCCCAAAATTCACCTTTTACAATTTTGAGCTTGTTACAGCTTATGTATGAGTTTTGGTGGATTGATATCCGTATCAGCTCACTGATCACCTGAACAATGGAAACTCTATATCAAAATTTTCCTTTTGTCCTTAAGCTTCTGTTTGTGTTCATTTCCAAGTGTAATGATGGGGCAAATTAGAAAATCTACCAGACAAAACATACTCAAAACGATTATTGGGCTCTTGGATTTGGTAATAGTTTTTTTGGAGAATTTCAAATAAGGTCCTGAAGTGCCCTCATTTTTTCAAATAGAGACAGAAAGTGGACTTTGTTTCAAATAAGGGCTTGAAGTGGCCAACTTGTCTCAAAGAAGGACTTTTGGCTGGCCGGCGAGCATGTAGTCAGGCTGGCGGAGAAGGGTATTTTAGTTAAAAAAAATGATTATTATATATTTTTTACTTTTCTTTTTTTTTTCCTTTTTCCTTTTTTCCTCTTTCCTCTCCCAGCTGTCGCTGGGCCTCACTTTCGCTTGCCATTGACGAGGCCCAGCAATGGACTTGGGAGGGGGAGGAGAAAAAAGAAAAAGGAAAATGAAAATGAAAATGAAAACAAAACAAGAAAAGAAAAAGGAACAAAGAAGAAAAAAGAAAAAAAAAGTAAAAGATGAAATGCTCTTCGGCCGGCGAGGTCAAACCCTTCTTTGAGACTGATATGGCCATTTCGGGCCCTTATTTAAAACAAGGTCCAATTTAGATCCTTGTTCGAAAAAATGAGGGCACTTCATGTCCTTATTTTGAATTTTCCCTTGTTTTTTGTGAATACTAGATTCACAGTGTGCGTTGATGTTTATGACTTAGGAGGTTGTTTAAAGAAGTCTGAATGTAAATGAGTTTTCTTGTTAGCTGCATTGCAGAACTGGGCAACTTGTTTTAATCAATCTTTTTGTGAACTATTTGCTTCTTTTGGAAAGCAGAATAATTATTACACTTCATAAATTCCTAAACCTTTTTATTTGACCAATTTGACATTTCCGACTAAAATAATTGGTCCCATTTCTTGTTGAAAACAGGGTTACGCGAATGGTTTGCCCAAACAGATGAAAGAATTCCTCCTCCAAGAATCCCAGTGATGGTTAACATGACTTCAGCCTCTGCCTCTTCAAAGGCTCGAAAGCTGCATGATTCTTCTATTAATTCTGGCCCATCTCTTGAATCATTGAACTCTGGTAGAAATTCTGTGATGATGGATGAATACTCTGATGATGACGAAGAGCAAGGAGCCGACACAGAACAGGAGGTCAGAAGTACTTATATTATCTCTTGTTTAGTGGGATGAATATTGCTGCAGTCATGAAGTTTGCATTAACTCTATGTGATAAACATTTTCAGGCATGCTCCACTGGGCTCGAGAGTGATATCAAGAAAAATGGTGCCTATCATTGTCATTATTTATTTGCCATGAATGTTGACTGTAAAACAAAATGATGGGCTAATTGGAGTCTATGTGTGATTGAAGCAGTGGACGAAGAACAGGGAGAACAAATTGACTTATCATGTTTTACTGGTAATTTGCGGCATGATGATCGTGATAAGGCTCGCAATTGCTGGAGTATTTCTGATGGAAACAACTTCAAAGTTCGCAGCAAGAACTTCTGCTATGACAAATCTAAGGTATTCAGTTTGCTGTATGTCACTAATTCTCTTTATTTCATGTGTTAACACTTTAGAGGCCTTCGATTTACTTGCCCTCATAGCATTGTGGCTGTGAAGATTCCTGCAGGAAAACATATGATGGATCTTGTTGCTGTTGACTGGTTCAAGGAAAAAAAAAGAATGGACCATGTTGCTAGACGAAAAGGATGCGCTGCACAAGTATGTGTAAAGCGACATTTTTTTGCTTCTTTATTCCTTATGTTTAAGCTGCTAGAGTTATCTTGTTTATACAACTGTGCTCTGTCTATGCCTCTAAACATGGAGCCAACGCATAAGTATAAACTGACAAACTTCCCTACTGCCCTTATTGCCATCTAACTTTTTCGAATTTACTATCAAATCAGATGTAGGACTGGCATTTGACAATTCTCATGCTTGTTCCAGCTGACCTCAGCCCATGATTAGAGCCGGGTTCTTTGTATTTGGTGTGGGGAAATGTGGACCTGAGTGTTTTTGCCAGAGAATTTTTAATTGATGCTTATGACTTTAATTGAAAATGTAGACATCTAGGTCATTTAGGTCAAACATTGAGTACCCGTATTACCTTCTTATACCACATAGAGATCTTGGTAGTTTATTGGGATTATAATCTCATTTCTGCAATGTGCATTGGCTTTTTTAAAGTTCTTATAACAGGCAGACAATGAAATGTAATACCTGGCATCACAAATTAAGCGAGTGCCTACACCAATCAATAATGTGACATACTAAATTGATTTTTCTTTTTTAAACAAAGTTTTAGCGCGGTGAACTGGACGAACAGACCAAGGATGAGATGTCTTGTAAGCTACTTTTTCCATCCGATAGCAAACTGTTGTGTACATTCCTAAATTTGTCAGTCAAATGGGATGCTGACAGGTTTGTGCCCCTTCAGTATTGCTCAAAGACCAGCCGTATTATATTTTCTGTAACCTGTGATTCTTATATGTATATGTCCATTTCATAGGGCAATAATAGGATATATCTCCTAGAATATGATATTCTAGAGTCGTATACGATATTAGTGCTAGAGAAATAATATGATGTTCAGTTAGGTCAATTTGTTTCTTGCCTCTATGCAGCAAATCGACCAGAGAGTATATTAAAAAAAAAAAGAGATTCTTTTACTGCCAATCCGACTGAACATTAGAGTACAGTCCTAAATCAGCTTAAATTCTTTGAGGGGGTTTGTCCCTTGTCTTGGGTAACTCAGATTTTCCTGTAACAATGAAATCCTTGCTGCAACATTAGTCAATGTGATTGATAATGACACTTGTCATTTGGTGAAGCGTACTGAGTATTTTGTATCCGAAAGATTTTTCCCAAACCAGTGGTTAATTTCATTGGATGTTATTTTATAACACTACCTCCCTGCATAGTCTTAATTAATCTCATATTGCACAAGGTTTGCATATTAAGACTTTTGGGGAGGGTCAGATAGGTAGCCTACCTCCCTGCATAGCAAGAACGTTGCGTTTGTGACCTGACTACATAAATTGGAGGAATTATGTACGTCTAAGTAGGTAACTGTTACCTGCTTATTAAGAGATGCGTCTACTATGGTTTATATCATGAATTCAGCTAGATTGTTGGCCTCTTACTGCGTTTATATTAGAGTTAAGCATACTCTTGTTGTGCAAGCAGGTTGCTTCAGAAAAAGGGCTTTTCTCTGTGGTCATTAATTTGCAAGTAAGTTGCTCCTCTTAAATACTATCAGTTCAAAATTTCGGATGCAGGTTCTGGAAAAAGTTAATAGTGCGCTCCCGCAGGTGCCTGGGTCTATGCATTACAGTATGGTGTTTTACTTTGTAACAAAGGAGTTGGTACCTGGATCCCTATTACAGCGGTTTGTGGATGGGGATGATGAATTCCGTAATAGTAGGCTGAAGTTGATTCCTTCGGTTCCCAAGGTACTTGCCCCAGTTTCTTTTATGCCAGTGTTCATTGTCAGAACTCGTCCAATACTGTTTGAGGCTCATTCTACAAAGTGAAACTCATGCTAGCCATGAAATGGTGTGTTGGCGGATATGGGTACTTGTAAACATTTGTCTAAGAAGCTTCCAGACTATTGTTGGCTCATAATTGAAATTTATTGCCACCATGTCCCTGGAGCTCTTTGTCAGTTAAGAGCCGTTTCTTCTTTATTTATTATACCAATTTACTCAGATATGTCTGTTTTGATGTGGATTGCACAGGGTTCATGGATTGTGCGACAGAGTGTTGGAAGCACCCCCTGTTTGTTGGGGAAAGCTGTTGATTGCAATTACATTCGTGGCCCTACGTACTTGGAGGTAACGAATTTTCTTTATTTAGTTACGTGTTGCTTCATAAACTTTTCTGAAACCTCTGATATATTATATGAATTATCACGTCTTTCTGCAGATTGATGTTGATATCGGTTCTTCTACTGTTGCTAATGGAGTATTGGGGATTGTAATTGGTGTTATCACAACACTGGTAGTTGACATGGCATTTCTTGTGCAGGTATGTCCTGTCCAGGATATTGGAATTTTAGTACTCTTCCTTTTGAGTGGGTTTCCTCATCTTTCCGGGTTGTGGCTTGGTTTACCCTTTTTTTTTTTTGGGCCGGGGGGGTTGGTTGGTAGTTCTATGAGTCAAAAAGTCTGACATATCCACGCGTGCGTGTGAGTGCCTCTGCTGTGTCTCTGTCGGTCTGGGCATGCATAGGTGTGTATTTCTGCTGGGGTTGGGGACGTGTTTGCAGCTTGCCAGTGTAGAGCTTGCTTAAGCGTGAGTGACATATTAACAATGTTGTATAGATAGTATCTTGTTTTGGTTCCATCTTGAGCTCTGAGGAAGTAGTTGCATTGTCTGTGAAATTTAAAGAAGTTAAACATCATTGGTTTCAAGACATTTTTTTTTCTTGCTTAAGATTTGCTGGCAGAAATAAACATTTTATATCTTCTGAATTTCCTGTCTATAATCCTCACAATCTTAATGGTAAATCTTCTAGTGGTGCACATTCTCCCAAAATAAAACACGAGGGGATATGATTGAGGTGGCTCCTAGATTGCCAAAAACGAAAAGGGGAAATATAGTCAGTGGAGCTCAGGCATGTTTTATGCTTGTTTGATCTTTTCCAAATGATTCGAGTATTTGGATGGTTAACATAGATAGGGATCACTTTTTGGTAGATTTGTAGCAGAAATCTAAATCAATCCAAACCATGTTTGAAAGAAGTCCATCACTTGAGGAGATTAGTTCAGGATTTGAACATTCCCTGTAGGAATTCTGAGGCTGGTTATTGGATACTTTTGGCAGCTTTTCCCTTTTGTCTAATGCCGTATGTGTTTTATTACTGTCACTTTAAATAAATACAATCATCTTAAGCGTTAGAAGAGCAAATAAAAGAAAAGCTGGATTTTTTTTGAAGAATGCCAATTAAAGATGCTGACAAAAATTAGGGTACAGACTTGCTATGCTACTAGCTGATGCAGTCACAATCTGCGTTATGATTTTGCATTGCATCTTTTGAGCATTTTGAGAAAGTTGAATAATCTGTCTAAATTAAATGGGTTGATCCTTCTAGAAAACCGGCTAAATGCTAGGTGGTTATGTTCCAGGGTTAGAAGTCTCCTGCCTACTAATTTCTCATGTCTGTATGTTATTTGAGGAATCTTGACCCTTTGAGGTGATATCATGCAACAGGCTAACACTACTGATGAATTACCTGAGCGGCTAATTGGGGCCATACGTGTTTCCCACGTAGAGTTGTCTTCTGCAATTATTCCAGAGCTGGATCCAGAAACCCCTTGACAGTGCTAAATACTTGTACAAAGATTTTTTTCCCCCTACTTGAAGATGCATGTACGCTATTCTTGAGTGTATTGCATCTATAACAGTTTATTGTTTTTGTTGGACGGCTCTTATTTCTTTTCTTTGATCTATATCCTAATACAGGATTTTGGGCAGGATATGGAGCTTCCCAGCAAGCTTGGCATGGTGGTCTGTAAAGGTCCGAAGCTTCCAATTCTCTCATTTACTTGTGGACTTGCAGACATCAGTCATGCGATCCTTTTCCTTTGTAGATATGCAATCAGGGATGGGCACTTCCAATTCTTTGAGTTCTTGCTTTATAGATCGGGAATTCCAATGACAGGTACTTCAAGGTGCAACAACATTATCTCATTTCATTTTCCTTGCTAATACTGTTCAACATTTTCACACTTCACACATTCTTCTCTACACCATTGGTTTGTATATTCCTGAATTACAGTTCACACTTAATGTAAATTTTGATCTTATTGTTGGTGGATATCTGCCTCTTGTTGTCGGCTCTGTTGAGCATATCCAGATCTACAAATTGTTACTCTCATTGTTAGGGGTGTGTTTGGTTTAGCTTTCGGATTTGAGGACTTTAAAGTGCTTTGAAAAAAATTAGGGAGTTTGGCAAAAAAATTTTGAGTGACTTGGGAAAATGCAAGTCCAATGCTTAGACTTTCAGCATTTTTGGAAGGAAGCTTCCAAGTAAATGAATTTTTTTCCTTCCAAAATTGCCACCAGCTAATATTTTCGTATTCGGATTTCGACCTCACGACTGTTTATCTTCTTCTTGCGGATTTGGACTTTGTGGAGGTGGAGGAGCTGGATGGACGCCAGTAAGGGGTCCCGCAATGCTAGCATCGCGTCACTTGGGTTCGCGTGGCCTTGGTGACTCGTCACTTGGCTCGCGTAACATTTGAGTCCAAATCTAGTGCCTGGATTGCGCCATGCATGAGTTTGGATTTGTTCGCTTGAGATTGCATTTCCTCAGTGTCGCTTCGTCTGGGGTTGCGCGACCTCGGTGGCCTTCGCCTAGGGTCATGTTGACTATTGAAGAGACTAAAACTGGAAACCATGACCGTGGAAAAGCCGACTTGGGGAGCTCAAGGTTGCGTGACCTTAGCGACCTTGGTGTTGTTTCGCCTGAGGTTGCACGATCCCGACCGCTTGTTTTCTAGGGTCATTTGACCTCGATGACGAGCCTCGCTTGAGCTTTCTTGAGCTTTGCTGCGACGGTTGAGCTTCGTAGATTTGCTTGCCTGAGCGACGGTTGGGCCTCATCAAGCTCTATTTGCCTCGCCTGAGATTTGTTGTGATTGTACACTTTCTCGGCCGATGATTGCCTCTGGCTACCGTTGATGCTCGCTTGTGGTCGGTGTTGTTGTCAACTCGGTATCCCTACCCTCTTCGCCTTTGGTTATCAAGTTATTGTGCCAAGTAGGATGATCGATGTTAATTGGACGGTCACATTGGCGATTTTTAGATAAAATTATCTTAAATGACTACATTGGCAAATTATTGAAAGCTTTATGATTAAATTAGTCAAAATAAAAAAGTTAGGACTGAATTGACCACTATACAATAGGTTTAGGATTGTTTCAACAATTATCCGTTTCAATTATCATTAACTTTTTGACTCAAAAAAAAAATTATGATTAACTTGAAGTAGATTGTGTCGTCAAACAATATCTTTACCAAAGGATAACGTTGCATGATATGAGAGGTGCAATGGTTGGATTGTAGTATGCATGTCATTATGATTATATTATGCAAGTCATTATGATTCTCTTTAACGCATCTTGACAAGCGTAGCCCTGTCTAAGCATTTCAATTATGTGGATAGAATCAAAAGATTACATTCAGCAAACTCAGGGATTACTAGCCTCCTTTAAGAGAGCATCCGGAGCAGCACCTGAGCTCCCCGGCGAACTATTTTTGCTCGAACCGAGATCGGAGCTCCATAGCTCTACTCGTCCCGTCCTTATCCCCCGTTAGCCTCTCAATTTGTTGTCCATCCCATCTGGGAAGTGCCCAGGCGCAGGCCCTCCTGAATTGGGCTTGGACCGCCCAAATGAATGGCCATGGAGTCTCTGCTAATGCATCAGCCAGTCCACTAAGATTCCTACCGGGTCAAGCTCAGAGTACTACCAAAGGGTACATAAAGCACCGAGCCACCCGGTTTCAAGTCTATAGCCATCTTGCGGGGGCGTCCTCGGTGATCTTGGATTGCTCCTTTCCCCCTGACTTCACCGTCGGTGACCACGGAGCCGTTGTCAGACTTCCAGCATTTCTCGGGGCAAGAGTCCACTCCCCAGGCCGGTTTCTCGAATCGATTTGCCAGATAGTCGAGAAATGGGCGCTCAAGATTGCCGAATGTGTTGACCATGGACCCGATAGCTCCCTCCTCCTGGTCCACCCAATCGCGCTTCTCCTCTTGCCCTGGCGGGCCATAGGCCCAAAAGGCCTTCTCTTGATGTTTAATTGGGTCAGGCCCATCTCTTGGGTTAGCCCGGGGAGCAAACGAACCTCCCGCGGAAATTTATATTATGGGTCGCACAGTTAACTTATAACGTAACCATTGACAACAAAGCCTGTATAATATGCTTGTCATCCAATGTGGCGCCTAAACGGTGAAATTAGCCATTTTTAATTGACTTGTCACGTCATGTATCACTATCTTGTATTGGCTATCTCATTAACAAGGGATAATGACAAAAATGACCCCTGAAATTTGGCCAAATGTGCATTGCAGTCCCTATAATTTTTATTTGTTCAAAGTAGTCCATGAACTTCAGCCCAATACGCATTATGGTCCCTGAGCTTGTGATTTGTTCGATGTGGTCCTTAAAAATTTGGTACATGTTCAATATAATCCTTCAATTATATAAAAATGCAACAATGAACATGTACCAAACAATGCACATTTGACCAAACTTTAGGAGCCATTTGTGTCATTTCCCTCGTTAACAAAAACGTTCTCCTTTCGTAGGGTAATTCTTTGGGCTGTCCTCGTTCCATGTCCAGTTGTGTTGGTATATGTATTTGTTGGAAGTGTTGGTGTATTAGTCATCATGAAAACGAGCTATTATTAGGTTGGTTATATGAATCCCGAGCAATCTTATTTTCAATTGCTTTTCGAATGCCTACCTAATGCCTCTTGGAGAAGCGGTACTTCTTCCTCCTTTCCTTTTCGATTCATGCCATCGTGTGAAAATAATATCATCTAAATTAGTCAATAAAAAGTGACAACTTCTCATTGTGACCGTCCATTTTGAGCTCAGGAAATGAGGGAAAAAGAATTTTAAAAAAAAAAATCCATTATCTACCATTACCCTTTTCTTCTTCCCATAAAATAAAAACAAGTACAGCTTCAATTCTGTCGAAGATGATGGTCCCTTTCGAAATCTAGTCAAATGTATAGCTTATACATTCGCAGTAAACCATTTTAGTCCTCAATCTCAGGGTAGGTTTAGGTCACAATCCCTATGAATACTCGTACAAACAATTATTTTAGAAAAATATTTTTCAAATCACTCATTTTTCATGAAATAAACGGAGCTTTAAATAAGGAAACCGATCAACCCACCAACCCTGCTTGTTCGAATACTCGTACACTTGCGTCCTAGAAAAGAAAAGCTTGCATATGAAACATTATATCCTCATCTAAGCCAAGTACCAGAAGACCTGAGAAGACCTTAAATTCAAGGCGATGGTGTTTCGAAGGACACGAATTTTAGCATTTTACTATTGCTTGCAGCTGGTCCTGTTTGATTTTTTTTTTTAATAATACTAAGAATTGGAAATAATTACCCAATCGGCTCTAAACTTCGTGAATTTATCAATATAGTCCTAAATCTCAATATGATCTTTTGGTCAATTGCAGCCGAAAATCACTGGCGTGGCCGAAAAGTTCACCATTTCGCTCCAACTACCGCATTGTTCCTCCATAAATACCCCCTTTCTCGTGATACCACCACTACCACTATATATATATATATATATATATATATATATATCCCAAAAACCGCAAAGAAAAGCAGGAAAATTTTCATCAAAATCACTCAATCGCTCTGAACAATTATTGATCTTGACATTGAAAATGGAAATTAATAAGAGCAAGGTCCTGATCGTGGGCGGGACGGGCCACATCGGGAGGAGGATCGTCAAGGCGAGCTTAGAGAAGGGCCACCACACGCACGCACGTGCTCCAGAGGCACGAGCTCGGCTTGTACGACGTCGAGAATGTGCTGATGCTGCTGTCGTGTTAGTCTCATTAGCAAGAAATTTCAAATTAGTTCGAATTCCAACATTCGAAAGATCAAATTGATCAAGATCAAAGTTCGCCGACATATTAAACATCGAGTAAGAATTTCAGCACCACCCATTATCTCGTATCCAATTGGCCCGTTTCACCGGTTCTTGCCGTCGGAGTTTGGAATGGACGCGGGAAGGATGGGGCATGCGCTCGCGCCGGAAAAGACTAACATTCGACGACAAGTGACCGTGAGGAGAGCGATCGAGGAGGCCCGCATTCCGTACACCTGCGTGTCGGCCAACTGCTTCGCCAGTTACTTCATCGGCGGCCTCTGCGACTTCAAGTCCCTCACTCCTCCGAAAGCGACGGTCCATTTGTAGGGAGATGGGCAATGTCAAAGGTACTCGGAAGTCCTAATACTTTTAAATAATAATTTGTGAAACAAGATAAGCCTATGACGCGATTTTTATTTTTGCAGCGATCTTTGTGGACGAGGATGACGCCGGGACATACACGATCAAGGCCACCGACGACCCTCGGACACTGAACAAGACGTTGTATCTCAGGCCATCCGACAACATTCTCTCCCAGAGCCTAATTGGTGGAGATGTATGAAAGCCTCTCCGGGAAGCGGGTCGAGACCGCCCTCATGGAGGTGAGACCCATAGTTGGAATATTTCATTTTAAATCATTCTTTCTTACGTTTAATTCGTGAAATCACATGATTTACGTACTCTTCCAAACTATACATGTCGCACTCGACGGATTGGTGCAACTGAAGTAATCACAACGTAAGAGATGATTATCGTGTCCGCATTCAAATCCTTGACGATGTATCCGGTGCACGGATTCCTTATAACTTGTGAGCATGCTTCCATGTCTCCGGATGAGGGGACCGATCGGGTATTATCTCTAACGCACGAGAACAATACATCGACCTGAAGCTTTACTATTTCGAATGAAGGTAATATAAAATCAGTAGAATGGCTATTCACCTTCCAAAAATACTCACGATGTTTGGAAATATTAGGAACAGAAAACTTCGAACCAAGTTTCTTCATATCTTGATTTTGTATGAACCTATAAAAAGATAACGATGCATATTTTGGCATGATATATAACGAAATGTTTATCGTGATAAAATTGTGAGATTTTGTGTTAAATTAAGGCATGATTAAATATATATTACTCCATCGATAATATTAGGAACAAGCAGAATGAGCTAAAAAATGATTATCATTGGAATGTGGCAGGGTTGTACTACAATGGGGGGCGGTAGGAGGGGGCATACTACCGCATATCCCACGAAGGTAGCTTGACTAATTTCGGATTGGAGCAGGTGGTGAGGAAGCTTCGGAGCTCTATCCCGCATTCGCTACACTCGCGTGGACGACTACACGAAGCATGCCTTTAAGACAAGAAGAAGCAAAAAGGTTTCAGTTATTATAAATTAGCAGTGTATGATAAATTTCTCCATAACCATATATGTTCTCTGCTCTACACTAGTCATACCTCTGTCCTGTTCATCTTGAGTTATATTGAAAAAATAAAGATGGATTTTGAAGTTGGGCTCGATTAAGTGACGAGGAAATGGAGATCAGATCACTTCCCTTGTGAGTTGCAATTGTTGTGCAAACAAGATTACTCGATGGTTTAGGGTTTGATTATCATCCATTCCCTTGGAATAGTTAGGGTTATGCAACGATAATTAATGAAAATGATTGCATGATGGTCACACTGTGCATGACAATGTTACCGTGTTATTCTACCACAAAATTTTCACGACTTTTTTTTTTTTAATGATGTTATGTGCTAGCCACAAAAGAAAAATGTTATGTGCCAGCCACAAATTCTTTGTGGCTAGCATTGGACCATCTCTGTGAAACTGACAGTGGACGGTTAGCATAGCAAAACTCGAATAATTAAATTACCATCCCCTTTGCCAAGTTCATATAAATGGCGTTTGCCATCCAAATCTGATGCCTGATATCGGTGGCCATTCGACCGTTGGTCGATCGTCTAATATTGGTAACGATTGCTAGCGCGGAGCTAACAGTGGCAGGTGGCGGAATTCGTGTTGTTCTAGGCAACGGGGATATTCGTGGTTGCTCCAAAGTTAAAGAAGATTCTTGAAATCGACATCTAGTGACTAAAAGAGAAATCAGATAAGAAATCAGCCAAGATAATATACAATACAACTCCTGAATACAGTCGTGTCCGTGTAATAAATGATAAGATATCTGTATAGTATTACAATGAAGCTCAACCTACATGGAACATTGGAGGCCGCCAAAAGTGACGTGCTTGTGGTTGACGCTCCAGATTCTTTCTTTTTTATTGGCCTAAATCATCATGTTGGGCTCTAACTTTGCTCCAAGAAAGTCATGCCCGCCTTTGATATTCAAGTCAAAATGAATCGTGCGACGACCCTTCTGGCCTCTTGCCTTAACATCCTGAGTTTGTGGTCTCTCTACTTCATAATCTGGAATGCTGAGCTATGATTCTGATGGCCTCCTCTCTCGTACAGCTCTTCGTTCATGCCCAACATCTGTTGATGAAGTTGCTGCTGTTCCTCTCTCCACCGCCGCCGCCGCCTGTTTTCTTCACCGGTGGGTTCGACAAAGTTGGAGATGGCCAGATTGAAGTCGCCTATTTGGTCTCTCGTGGCCTCTAGATTCGCAGGATTGCTTGCATTGAGGGAGATGCACTTTCGGGCTTTTCTCTAGAATGGCTTGCAGGTACTTACCTTGGGCCTCTATTCTCATCTGCAACTTTCTTGTACCTGTTTTTTGTTTGGGATTTGAGTGATTTTTAGCATGGAGTGATTTGGCTCTTTCCAAATCTTTTAACCCCCGAAACATTCGTAGAAAACTTACTTCTCTTATTGTTTACTAGAAGATTATCTTTGGATATATCTCTACTTAATACATCTTGAGGTGACTTCGAGATCGAAGATCACATCATATTAATGTGATATGCCTTTTAATCGACGGTATGTTTGCCATGTTTGCGTTCCCTAATTCTCCAATGCAATTTTATGCATATTACTATTAGAAAAAAATTTCCAATCGGACCTAAAGTGAAGTTATTTTTTTGAAAGAAGGCCCAAAGTGGACTTTATTTCAAATAGACCTAAAGTGATTAAATAAGTCTAAAAAAAAGGCTGAGCTAGCCAACCGGCCATTTTTTTTTTTTTTTTTGGCTTTTCTAGTTTTTTTTTTATCTTTATCAAAATTTATTTATGACAAAAATGTCTTGTTCCGGCCGGCGCGAGGTAGGCTCTAATTTGAGACTGACTTGGCCTTATTTAAAATAATATATACTTTGGGCCTCTTTTGAGAAAATAACTTCACTCCAAACCCCTTTTTATGAAGTTTTCTGTATTTCTTTTGAAAGAGTTTACTCATACCTCATGTTGCTCTTGTAGTCTCTTTGAACTTCTATCTGACACTTCAATGTCTCCTCAATTGGGATTTCTCTGCTGGATGCATGATTTATTAGCTCAATATCTAGACGATAATGTGGAAAACACACAACTAAAAAGAAATTTGAAAGATTATGAATCACCAATTTGATTTTTCGTGCTCTTCGAGTTTAGATTATCAGTTTTAGAGAGGGTTGGAAAGAGTTAAAAATAAAGGACATAACCTGGCTGTAGATGACCAGCTTGCGACGAATTAATGGCCATCCCGGAGGGACTAAATTGAACATAAGGAGTTCCAAATTATTTTAAACAAAAATTGGTAAATGAATGTGGTCATTGCCGGAATAATTAACTGCAAGGCAGGATAGACAAGCAACCGATTTTCGCTAATTATCTATTAATAGCCATGTGTTAGTTTGAAATGATAAGTCCGAGGAAATCTTTAAACGAGGCAGGGACTCACCATCGCTTGGTTTAGTTTTGTCGTCACTATTTTGCCTCTGCATTTGTTGCCCTAATCTAATTTTCTGCAGAGAATTCAGCTTGACAATATTAGATCCTTGTTTTTTTTGGGGGTGGAGTAAGATTGTTGTTGCCAAATCAATGGCACAAAATGAAGCAGCGCACAAAATTATGTCTTACAACAGACTTATGGAATGTTACCTGAAGATGGCTTTTTAAATGGTACAGTTCAGTCAGGCCCTTCAAGCCCATTAATCTGTGCACTGATTTGGGAGTTGCTTCTGGAAATTGGGATAACACAAAAGATATCTCAGTGCTATGTAGGATTATTGGCATCCACGTTAGTAACATCTAGCTAAATTGGTCAAAAAATTGTCAAAGAGCAAGGTTAAATTGACACAATTGAATGATTTTTGGATAATTTTCACAAAATATTATTTTTTTTCTAGTCCCTTATCTACGTACAGCAGATGATGGTACCCCGTCATCCCTCGTACCCCTTTACTTATCAAAAAAGCAAGAACTCTCGCTAACCCTAGTCTGCTTGATATCACACATAGAAGAATCGATTGGAATATTAAAAAAAAAACATAAGTTCTATATGGGAAAAATTATCCAAGAAATCCTTTAATCTATTGCACTCTTACCATTCAGCCCTAAATATATTTACTTTTTGGCCAATTAATTTCATCTAACTAATTCTGACCGAATCACCCATGTTAATGCCATCTATCTTACATGGTATGCCGCCACCGCATGAATTATCTTTACTAATATTTGTATACTTTTTCGATTTTTTATTCTTTTGGGGAAGTGCGAGAGAGGGGGTAAAGAAAAGAAAAAAAAAAAAAGGAAGGAAAAAAAAAAAAAAAGGGAAGGAGGGAGAGGAGGCGGGAGAAGCAAGAGGGAGAGGATAGGGAAGGAGGGGAGGGGGAGTGAGGGAGGAGAGGGGGGGAAGAGGGGGGAGGGAAAGAGAGAGGAGGAGGAAGATGAGGGGAGAAGAGAGCGGAGAAGGAGGAGGGGGGGAAGTT